>JASDQU010684223.1:10007-20901 GCA_032191745.1 Picea mariana | reverse complement strand
CTTATTTAGATAAATGAATAAGGATGACATCTTCCAGATGTAGGTTTACCATTTTTTTGGAAAAGGAACTATATGGAGTTTTATTTAAGTTTTTCAGACTCCTAAAAATTGAAAACATCGGCAAGAAGGATCTGGCTCGAGCTCGATAAAAATCCACAGGACAGTAGATGGAGTTTTCTTTAAGTTTTTCAAACTCCTAAAAATTGAACATACCGATGATTAGGAATTGGCCCAGGCTCGAGAAAAATTCACAGGATAGTAGATGGATTTTTTTTTAAGTTTTCCAGACTCCTTAAAACTGAAAACACTAATGGGCATTAATTAATCTGGGCCCAATAAAATTCCATATAATAGTAGTAGTTAGGATTATTTTTATAATAAAAAGGAAGTAGCAATAGGAGTAGTGATCATCTTGATTCCAAAAAGAGGAGGATTCACGATCTCAACATGAGGTTCTCCAGCTACAAAATACCTTCTTGTTATAGAGCTTGGGGCCCAGTCATTGAAATCTTTTTCCTTATTTTATGACACTTCCACTTGAAATTTAGAGTTCATTTACTAAGTGTTTTTATTTATTTTACCTACATGGTATTTCAGTAGAATAAAATTACATGCTCTCTTCCATAGCAACAGAAAACACCAACAATTTCTACAAAGTGCAGCCTACAAAACACACTACTGAGGTACCTGATCCAATTCTCATTGAGTACCAGAATACAATTTTGTAGTGATTTGGTACTGGATAACATCTTTGTGTTGTTCTAGTACTATAAACATGTTCGCCTCTTTGCTCATTCGGTACTATGGGGGAGGCCTGTGTTAATTCGGTACTGGAGAAAACTTTGCGTTGTTCCGATACTACAAAACTTTTTTCCTCTGTTCTCATATGCTAATGAAGAAGAAGGCCTATGTTGTTCTAGTATTGTAAAAATGTTCACCTCTGTGCTCATCCAGTACTATGGAGGAGGGCCTGTGTTCATCCGGTACTAGGAAAAAATCTACGATGTTTTGGTACTACAACAATGTTCACCTCTGTGCTCATTTGGTACTATGGAGAAGGCCTATCCTGTTCCGGTACTGCAACAAATTTGCCCCTATGCCCATCTGGTACTAAGGGAGAAGGTTTGTGTTGGTCCGGTACTACAACAACTCTCTACAGTGGTCTGGTACTAAGGTGTGATCCGGTATTAGAGATAAAGTTTGGTAATCCTTATCTTATACTCAAAGTTTCTTTTCTGCTCAATATAAATCCTTCAAGTAATAGGAGGTATAAACTCAACAATTTTTCTGTTTTATTAAAGAATTAGATTAATTATGTATTAAATGTATAGTTACTCTTATGCATCTTCCTGTCCTCAATTATTGCACGCTCCCTACCATGAACTTCTATAATCCCTCGTATAGAAATCATTCATATGTATCCAAAATGTTGAGAGTACAAGGTGATTATACCTGTAACAAGACGAATTTCATTCTTTTTTTTTATATGATGAAGAAATGTCATATTACCATGATCCAACATTGTGCCATATGAATGACTTAAGCCACATCTTAATGCATGTCAAACCATGATTCGATTTCGATCACGATGACGTCAGATGATTGCATACTTGTGAATTTCGATCATAATGACCACATCTCTTGTAATCATTTCCCAACACTCCCATGAACATGATATGACACCAAACTCCATACGATTCTATAAGTTATTCATGAATTCAACTTATCTTACCTTGCCATCATTACCATGGATATGACCATTGCAATCTGAATCTTAAATTATAAATGCTCCTCTGGATTGCTTCGCCATCCATATGAGCGTTATTTACTGTTTTATCGTCACACCATCTCCATTTACACTATGTTTTGTCCCTTCATATCATTTGCATACTTATCCTCTTCCAATACTCCATCACGCATTGCGTTGATATGGTACTCAACCCTTGATCCTCTATTTCATTGCCTCATACGCTTTAAGAATTGTTTCAAGCCATCATGGGGGTTGATAGACACGAGCCTCTATTCCAATTATACAGGGAGACACAAGAATACAAAGCTTGCAGGGAGTGGTTTGAACAGGCCGGATGGGTTCCATTTTTGGAAAAATTCAAAGGCTATCATCAGGGAGTCTCTCTTGCTTTTGTGCAAAACTATGACGGAGAAAGTGTTCAGTTTGGGGATATGAAATTAATAATTTTGTAGGCCACCATAGTGGAAGAAACATGCTTACCTTCCTATGGAGAGAAATATTTTCAGGGGGTGATTGTTGATAGGAATCTTTGTCAGAAGTTTCTAAGGACGGAGCATCAGGAACTCGATTGGACCAATATTGGACGATGCTCATTAGTTTACATATATTTATCACTTGCAAAGGGAGGTATTCCGTGAACTTCCTATATCATTTAAAAAATTTGTCACATTTTGAAGGAGGGCCACAAATCGATTTTCCCCACTTCCTCTGGATGAGTTTAAATAAAATGGTGAGAGGAGTTAAATCAACATCCAAGAAACCTGAAACTAGTATCCATCACCATGGCCTAGTGAAATTATTAGCTGTCCATGCATTGAGAAAACAAGGTAGTAGCTGGAAAAAACTCCTTCAACAAAAGTTTTCTCAAGAAGGAGCTTCTAAATCTATAGAAGAAAAGGAAACAGAGGCATGTAGTGATGGGTCCAGTAGAAAGACAAACAAAAACAAAGGGAAGAAGTTAGGAGGTGAAGAAGTTGTTATTACACTGAGTTCATTCCAACCTGTTGATTAATTGGATAAGGATAAGTCTATTATGGAGGAGCATACTACATCCAAGAAAAATAAAACCTCCCAATCTCAGAAAACAAGTCCAACCATGATTCCAAAAAGTAGAAGGCAACAAAGAAAGGAATCTGGGAAAGGTGAATGCTCAGATAGTACTCATGAGGCAACCATTTAATTATCACCAGAACTAGTTAGCAAGTTGGAAAAGGCCCATGAACTAAATATTCAGAGAAGGAAAAAGTGTCAAAAGAAGGATGTGCTAGCAAATCAAATCCTAGAGGATCCCACTACATCCAGGAAGGAAAGGCCTTCCCAATCTAAGGAACTTAGTCTAGCGTTGATTCCTAAAAATCAACTTCCACGAAGTGAGAGGTGAAAAAGGAAGACAAAATGTCAAAAGGAAGTTTCACATGATGCCCCCTAGGAAACTATTGAGTTCCCTCAAGAATCGATTAATGAGTTGGGGAATACCTCTGAAACAACTATTGTGTATCCTCAAGAGTCGAATAGTGATTTGGAGAAGACTGTTGAGGTGAAAAGTGGGAGTAAAGGGATGCTTAAAAAAAGGAAGGTTCAAAATAAACAAATCTCAGAGCCTACACCTCAGTCCTCTAGAGTGGAAACAAGGAATATTCAACAAGAACAAACTCCAGAACATACACTTCGGTCCTTTAAGGTGAAAATCAAATTTGTACAAGAGAAATAGGTCCCCATGCCTATAAATGCTACTAAAAAAATGAATATGAAGTTGTTTCAAGAGACTTCCACCCCTGTCATAAAATCTAAGAAAGCCTCACTTCCTGTAAAAATAACTACAAGGAGCATAGCCAAACAAACAATAGTTCCACATGTGCCTTCCCTTCCAGAAGAGCCTATTGATATTCTGACTTCTCCAGAGAAAGAAATTGGCTACGGAGTAAGGGTTATTGAAATCGAGGGGTTGGTAATAGAAACCTTGAGAGGTTTAATAAAGGAAAGGAATTACGAAGGAAGGTAATTGAACAAACAACCACATCCGATCCTGTCAGTTCCCTAAGCAAACAACAGTTGATAGTGAAGGCTGGGAAACTGAAAAAATAAAATGAGAAGTTGAAAAAAGAGGTTACAAAGTATCAAGTTTTGGATAGGCACATTAAGGCAGAGAATGCACAATTGAAAGGACATAACCTAAGGTTAAATGATGGGCAAGAAGAAGTATCTTATAAACTCAACAAAGTTTTACATTTGATCCAATACACCAGGGTGATTAAGAAGGAACTTAGGAGTGAAGCTTATGGTTTGAACATTCTATAGCCAGATAAATTATGTTCAGACAGGATGGGAGATGATTCAATTTTGCAAAGTTTTGTTTTGACATTTTTTCATGAGGACATGCAATGACTTAAGCATGGGGGAAATGTTGAGTCTCCATTTTTACACCTATATTGCCCTATATTATCATCTATCTAAGTCAATTTTACCTCTGAAATGTCCATATGTTGTATAGTATCTCCACAAACCTACCTTGTGACCATATCCATATGCATAAAGAGGTAACCTATGTTAAAACATGATTTGTTTGATTTCCTAATTAAATTGGAATTAAATGGTTGATTATTATGATTCTAATTACTTTGACTATTATTAAGAAGCTTCATGAGAAGGCATCACTTCATCTGGTATTGCCTCTAGTATCATACTACAACAACCAACTGATATATTCCAGTACTTCGCTTGATTCGGTACTCCGCTTGATCCAGTACTCTGCTTGATCTGGTACTCTGCCTGATCTAATACTCTACTTGATCTGGTACTCCACCTGATCTGGTACTCTATTTGATCCGATAATATGTGCTATTCCAGTACCATATCTGTGCCTATTCTGGTATTATCTCTGTGCCTATTTCGGTACTAGCTCTGCCCCTATTCTGGTACCAACATTGCATTGGTCGAGTACCCAGAACTATTACTATTCTAGTCTAGTACTAAACCCTTGTCTACAAGATTAACATTTTGAACGAGTATGTTGGTGGAGGTTTCAATAAATTAGTTGGGTAGAAGTATCCTTGATCATTTGGAGGTAACGATAGACTTCATCACTCATGCACTTCATGTCATGAGGATGAATTCCATTCTTTGAGATAAGATGTGATTCACCAATTGTAATATTTTATAAACATTTGATAATTATCCTCAGACCTTGGTTATAATGGCTAGCCTTCTTTAAAATGGATGTTGTGTAGATGATAGAAAAGTAAGTAGAGAATGATACACATTGTTATTTTGAGAAATGAAATGTTGAACTGTTGATTCACTTGGTCAATTGAAGGAATACAAATGCTATTTTGTGCAACTCATGAGTATGAGTAAAGTGTTTTAGTCTGCAATTTCTTTAGATTTACCTTGTTGGTTCAGCAAGGGCCCACCGCCCCAACCAAGGTAAGCCTCCCTGTACATGTCTTTTTTTGTCATAAGTCGATTGTGTGAGTGTGAAAATATAATAGATTGCATGTTTCAAATGATTTTAAGTGCATAAAATTTTCTGAGTACAATATAGATTTCTAAATAAATTTGATTTTGGATCATTGTGAATGAAAAGTTATACATTGAGCAAAGTAGATAATTCTATTTTCATTTCTGCAGATTGATATTTAGTTCACAAGAGTTGGATAGATGTTTGGGATTGTTAATCTAAGCAATTTCTATTGTTTTGAATTTATGATTGTGTTTTTCTTAGTAGGTACATGAACGATAAGACTTCATGTCTCACCTTAATTCTCCATGTAATGAAGTCTTTCAATCATATTGATTGTTTCCTGTATTGAAGAAGGTTAGATTGGAATTGATAGGGTTATGATTGATTTCTTTCTAAGAGTAAATAAAGTGATTTGTTAATTACTATTTCATTTGCTATGAGAAGCAAGATCTCAGTTCATCTCTTCATTTCATGAGCCTATAATGAGCAAACTTGTTATCTAAGAAAGAACCTTTTCAATTGAGTACTTGTTTGAGAGTTTTGTTATAATATTTATCTTCTGAGTTTGAAGTTGTGTGAAGTATTCAAATATTCCCAAAATAGAGTGTTATGTTATTAATTATTTCATGATTAAGCTAGAGACAACAAACATAGATAGCTTACCCGTTTTCGGCACATATGATGTAACAACTCTTTTGATTATGTATCTCGGATTGAAATATAAATGATGGAATATACAAAGCATATATTTACACCAACAATTCCCCTTCCTATGGTTCTTCGGGTTGGTCGGATTTTGGTGGTAGCGACAGTGGCATTGGGTTCAAAATTGATAATCCGCTTCCTGCCTTCAGGATTTGACTCGGAATCAGAATCAACCTTNATTGATCAAAGTAGATAATTCTATTTTCATTTCTGCAGATTGATATTTAGTTCACAAGAGTTGGATAGATGTTTGGGATTGTTAATCTAAGCAATTTCTATTGTTTTGAATTTATGATTGTGTTTTTCTTAGTAGGTACATGAACGATAAGACTTCATGTCTCACCTTAATTCTCTATGTAATGAAGTCTTTCAATCATATTGATTGTTTCTTGTATTGAAGAAGGTTTGATTGGAATTGATAGGGTTATGATTGATTTCTTTCTAAGAGTAAATAAAGTGATTTGTTAATTACTATTTCATTTTCTATGAGAAGCAAGATCTCAGTTCATCTCTTCATTTCATGAGCCTATAATGAAAAAACTTGTTATCTAAGAAAGAACCTTTTCAATTGAGTACTTGTTTGAGAGTTTTGTTATAATATTTATCTTCTGAGTTTGAAGTTGTGTGAAGTATTCAAATATTCCCAAAATAGAGTGTTATGTTATTAATTATTTCATGACTAAGTTAGAGACAACAAACATAGATAGCTTACCCGCTTTCGGCACATATGATGTAACAACTCTTTTGATTATGTATCTCGGATTGAAATATAAATGAGTGGAATATACAAAGCATATATTTACATCAACAATTCCCCTTCCTATGGTTCTTCGGGTTGGTCGGATTTTGGTGGTAGCGACAGTGGCATTGGGTTCAAAATTGATAATCCGCTTCTTGCCTTTAGGATTTGACTCGGAATCAGAATCAACCTTTGACTTAGAAGACTTCAACTCGGACAGGAGGGACTCCTTGGAGCAACATTATTCGGTGTTGTGCAAAGGACTTTTATGGTACTCACACCATTTTTCGTGTCCTTCTTCGTCTTCTCATTGCCCTTCTTGTGTTGCGGCTTGGACTAGTTGTCCTGAGGGAGACCATGTCAACTTGGTCCCTTGTTGTGTGGGTTGGGGTTTCCTTTAACCTGCTTTAGCTGTGAGGGGTTTGTAGATCCAAACTCTTTCCTTTTATGCTTAAATTTTTGTTCGATCTTAACAGTGTATCTATAAGCCGTGCCCAATGAGGCAATTTCCAGGAACTCCATTTTTGTTTGAATGTATCTATGAAAATAGTCACAGTATTTGAGCACCAGATGATGCTTAGAGTCTTTTATACCCAATTTGGTGTGTAGAGTATGGAAAATATTGGTGAAATATGGTACTTTTTGGTCCCTTTAGAGTGGTCCATCTGTTGTACTTCTCCTCGTAGCTTCCAATAAGGTAGAACTATTCTTTAATGGCATCCCAAAAGGAATCCCATGTAGGGGCCACCAAAAAAATTGTATATTCCTCCACTGCCCTTTGCTCAAAGTAAGTATCCCACTTGTCTTTAACATGGGGAATGAACTTGAGGAGTGAAAAAGTGATTTTTCCCTATTGAAAAAATTGTGGACTGAAAAATATCCTTCAAGCAGATTCAACCATTTATCTACAACATCTGAATCTATAATTCCTTTAAGTAATAGAATATCAAAATTTACATGTACCTTGAATAGGGTTGCATGGTCTCTTGATGAATATGGTTCTCCTGTCGATAGCCATCAAAGGATCTGCATGAAGTTGTCCATCATTTCGTTCCTTTGTCGTGCAAGGGCTTCAACGAGCAACATTTTAATAGGATCTCATGCCCCATCATCTTTCTTATCATCCCCCATGGGTTTTTTTCGGGCTCGGCGCAACTGATCTTGTAATGGATCGATTGGTTCGAGTCCCAACTTCTTGTACCCATATCTTATTGGGGACATGCACCGATAAAAATAAATGAAGAGCATAATTCTATGATACCACTGATCTGGATTTAGGAGAGAAATGATTGATTAACTAACTTGTGAGAAAAACTGAGAGGGGCGGGTGAATTAGTATTTCGAGCAACAATAGGTTTTCTCTTTTCTTTCTTTGAAAACCTTAGGTTACTTTGTAGAGACCAGCTATTGTATAGTCTTAGGAAAACATGAGTGCATTCATAGATCTTATTATGAATTTCTTCATTCATTAGATGTCTATTAAGCAGTAATTCAGTGCAGTAAATAACAAATAAACCAACACACATGAGTAAGACACATGAACACTAGGATTTAAGGTGGAAACCCAAATCGGGAGAAAACCACTGCTACCATTGTCTCTGTCTTCAATAATTATTATTAAGAAAACATTTTACAACATTGTACTAGTGCAGACTCTTACTAGTACGTAGGCTTCTACCTATAGAAGGCTCCAACCTTCTCTCGTTTACCAGCCTTTCCTGGAAGGGAGCTTCAACCCCCTGAAGATAGCACCAGTTTCTACTAGTAGGATGCTTCTACTGAAGTCTTTAACCCTTAGACCTGCTGCTGATCACGTTTCATCAATTTTCACACTGGATCAGTAATAATATGTGTTGCTGAGCAGTTCAGATCTATAGTAATTTACCCGGATTCATTGTAGATATGCCACCCAACTGCTACAATGAGGTTCCTCCCACTTCAAACTCTTATGCCTCCTGCACAAATGACCTCAGTGACCTGTAGATGTGCCTACTGTCAGAAAAATGGACTCCATATCCTCCAAAAGGGACCCCTGCAACCTATCACCATCCTTACCATCCTTACCGTCCTACTTTGCTTCTTCGGATCACCTGTAGAAAGGGCATTGACCCCTTCTTAAGCCCATGGGTCAAGGAACCGTTCAACGCTCATCGGGTCCCATATTTATTGCTCGGGGGAAGTAGTGCTCCTTTTTAAAAAAATTGAATTAAACCTACGCGTGCCTTTTTAAATCGGGTTTCGGCATTCCATACGCTAGCCCTCCTGAGCTTAGCTCCCGGTCAACGTGACCGTCACACCATGACAACAACCTTAACCCGTCGGGCTTATGGGGTTTGTGATGCCTCAATGCATACACCCACAGGATTCCCAATCGTCTAAATCCTGACGCTCCTTTGAAGGAAATCAACGGTCCAGATCTCATTCTTGCTCTAAGGGCTGCGATCAAATCGCGAAATTGCATATCGTGATTTTGGAGTTTTCGTTGTCGAGTGAATTGAACATTTCAAAGTCCCGATCCCCGATTCCCGATACTCTGCTGACGTCACTTGTGGTTTGACACATGTTAGATATTTCCACATGTCACTCTGATTCGTGACTTTCATGTGCTTGAAGTTTTGAATCTGCCTGAAACCTGTCATTACCTGGTTGTGCCAGATGTCCCTATCTGACGTGAGTTGGATTGACAGTCTAGATCACATGTAGATCTGACGGTTCAGGGTTAGTCGGGATTTCTTTCATCGTGATTTCGGGGTTTCTGTTGTAATTGAACACGGGACTCATGAAACTCCGATTCCCGATTCTCCAATGAGCAAAAATCCGACGGTGCCCGATCCTTGGCCACCTGTCCTTGCAAATGGATGGTCCCTATTCCTCTAGGATTTCAAGACTTTTAATGTCTCAACTCACTTGTCACTGGGATCCCCGATTTCCCGATGGCCAATATCCCGATGCCTCACCAGAATGCTGATGCATGTCCTGCCCAGATCAACGGCTAGGATTCTCTCTCCAACATCTCGATGACTCTTCCGGGATTTCTCCTCTGCACAGTAAGACTTAACCCCTGCGCGAATCTTACAGATCCGACGGCTGTTGGGTTTTCTTCTCAGATCATACGGCTCAGATTTGTTCTCCCTCTCTGTGTTCCTCCTGAGGCTTAACCTTCGTGTACCTTCTGCAGATCCGGTGACTGATGGATATCTGCTTCCAATCTGATGGCTCAGATCACTTCTTCTCCATGCGCACTCCTGCGCTTAACCTCTGCGCAACTTCTACAGATCTGAAGGCTGTCGAACACCCTCTTCAGCGATCATACGCACCCATCCAAAACTCAACCATACACTAATTTTCTTACATGAAAACTCTTGTTCTTCCTTTGTCTCATCGTTTGCCATCAATGACAATATTTTTAACAATCACCCCCTTTGTCATTGATGGCAATACTCTTCCTATGTATTTTCCTCCCCCTTTGACATCAATGACAAAGAGTAGAAAATACCATGCTCCCCCTAAGTTCATGCTGCATCTTCATGATAATCCTTTTCATATGACCATGCTCATCAGCACCTTGCAACCAATTGAGGCTTCTGTACTTAAGTAGACCTGATCCTCTGCATGGCAGAGACTACTCCCAGTTTTTGTTGGATATATTCGAACACTTCCCTGGGTAGAGGTTTGGTAAATATATCAACGACTTGTTCTTTGGAGGGAACATACTCCAATTTCACATTTTTCTCAAGCACCTGTTCTCGTAAGAAGTGATATTTGATGGGAATGTTCTTGGTCTTGGAATGCATAATAGGATTCTTTGAAATACTGATGGCACTTGTATTATCACACATAATAGAGACAGGGGGTGAACATGTGATTTGAAAGTCTTGAAGGGTTTTCATCATCCAAAGAAGTTGAGTGCAACATGATGCTGCAGCCACATATTATGCTTCTGCTGTAGATAAGGAAATGGAACTTTGTTTCTTGCTGAACCAAGATACTAACCGGGGCCCCATGTAGAATGCACCACCACTAGTGCTTTTGCGATCATCAACACTTCCATCCCAATCTGCATCAGTGTATGCATGAAGAGTAAGATCAGCATTCTTTGGATACCATAGTCCAAAATCTTGAGTTCCTTGTAGATATTTGAATATTCTTTTCACATCCTGAAGGTGAGACTCTTTTGGATTGGCTTGAAATCATCCAACAATCCCAACTGCATGCATAATGTCTGGTCTTGTCCCAGTGA
>JASDQU010684222.1:69749-82162 GCA_032191745.1 Picea mariana | reverse complement strand
TTTGTGTTTCTAATTTATGTCATTTACATATTAATGAAACCAAAATGTTTAGATTAGATTTTGACTATCTGCACATCTGTGTTTCATAGTTTATTCAATTCGAGATTAGTTAGATTTATAAAATAAATCATAAAATATTTTAATGTTCTTTCTTTATCTGCTTTTTAACAACAATCATTTTTCATATTGATTTCGTAAGTTTCGATTAAAACTTGCAATTTATAAATTATGTACATAAGTGAGATTTGTATATTTTCTGCTTAAATACACCAACAATGGTTATATTAGAGTATATGTACATATATAATATAGTGTTTAGCAATTTGTTAGTTATTTCTTTCTTTTGTTTGTTTTGTTTTAGGATTTTAGATTGGCTAACGGAGCCATTAAACCCGTCAGAACGAGTTACACCAAATGAAATGGGTTACTTAGACAACCCCATACCAGACTCGTTCTTCCAGTTGATGGACAATCAATTTCGCCTGTCAACACAGTCAAATATCCATCATCGTAGGATTCATCCCCATGCTAAAAACCGATCCACTCCTCGGATGTGAAGTAACATGAGCCATAGATATGAGGGTATTTGGGATATCCCCTGACCGTTGGATCTACATCATGGTTAGTCCGATGTTGACCACTTGGGAGAACATAAGTGTTATAACACCAAAACCTCTAAAGGTCGAAGTTTCAAAGAAATGTGGGATTTCGATCTAAGGATCCTTTGGAACCCCTCTCGATTTTTTTATCATGGGGATGACTGTATCACGTCGAGAGCATGTGGGGATCCATGTGTTGAGAAATGGTGATGACATGTGTGGTTACCTTGTGACATAGTAAATAGGTGTCGGTAACCTGAGGCAGGTGCCACGTGTCTTGCCAACGTGTTCTGGGTTGAAAGGTAAACTAAGGACCTTTGAGCTAAAATTGTGATTCATTGATCTAGGAATTCCCTCAAGAACCTCTCCCAACCATCTAATCAACTAATGGAAGGATAACATGTAGCACTCTAACGAAGTCCTACTTCGAGAGAGAAAGGGCGTTAAACAGTCAGACCCTCCGAACACCAAATTCACAAAGTAACGCGGACCTTCGATTCGAGGGTTCTTCAGGATCTCTCTCGTCCATTGGATCTAAATTGTGGTCAGTATGACATGGACCTACTCCAGGGGAAAAGGAGTATTAAATGGGTGGAACCCCCGAACACTGAAGTATCGAAGAAATGGAGGTCGTAGATCTGGGGATCTACGTGGACCTGTCTCGATCGTAGATTAAAATTTATTGGGGTGGTTCTCAAAGGCCATCAGTCTGGAACGAGGTGGAATGCTGACATCACATAGGGATATGTAGACCCATGTGTGACATGCCACATGTCACCTTGATTGAAACTTTTTACAGACCTTATATCCCAATTGGAATGTGACACATGTCTCCCATTGATAGGGCCATGTGTCATCTTCATTCTCTGTCCCTTGTCATCCCCTTGTGCATGGTTTCTTGACCTAACGGCTAATGGGACCCCGAGATTTTGGGAGTTCAAAAATCTGGGAGACTTAGGGTGTTATAATGTATGCTCCAAAAAGGGTCAAATTTCAGAGCTACATGGAAATACCTCGAGAGTTCGGGAGTTCATAACTCTGATAGGTTTACAGTCTTTGGATGTATGATTGAAAGGGGACGAAGGTCAGAGATACATGGCAAGATTCTGGGGCTTTGAAGTTCTTGATGGTTTAGGTGTGGTATAATTTATGATTCAAAAGGGACGAAAGCCAGAGCCATGTGGCAAGACTTTGGGACTTCAGAACTCCAGGAATGATTTAGACACGGATAGGAAGGACGAAGGGCCAAAGGCCCGGTGGAAGTGAAGGGGAAAGGAAAATCCCTTGTAACTGTCTATCTAGCGGCCATGTCATCGCTAAGGGATGATGACCATTGTCAAATCCATTCCAGGTGGAGTTGTACAAATGAGGTGAATCCACGTTGGCACCACGTGGACTTTGACCAATGATGCTTGCAGAACTTATGATGGTAACGGTGATTGGAAATCTCTCGACGAGTAGAAGGTGATATATATCTTGAGAAGAGGATTCAATATGATGGAGGAAAGAGAAATTTGGATTCCCCATCCCTTAAAAAGGGACTTCAGGGGTTGGGAGTGTTACAATTTTGTTTACTTTGAAAGTTTGGAAAATGGTACATTCATTATCTTGGTGTTATATGTTGATGATGTTCTTGTCACAAGCCAAAGGATGGTTGATATCAACGGGTTAAAGGATCAATTGACCGAGATGTTTCACATGAAGAATCTAAGAGAAACAAAAGAAATCTTGGGCATAGATTACATAGAGACAGGCATAATGGAAAGATGTGGTTATCACAACAAAATTTTATGGAGACTATATTGATGAGGTTCAATATAAACATTGTGAAACTGGGAAATATCACTTTATCTTTCCATTATAAGTCTTCTTCAAGTTTATGTCCTAGTAGTAAGGAAGAAAATAATTATATATCTCATATAGTGTATGTCAGTGCAATAGAAAGGTTTTTTTTTTTTGATGGAATGTACAAGACTAGATATTCCACATGTAGTTGGTGTTGTCGGTGGACACATGGAAAATCCAGTTAAAAAGCATTGGGAATGGATGCTTCGTTATCTTAGAGGCATGAGTATCACCTACAGTGGTTGAAGTGTTTTAGTGAGCGGTTATGTTGATTCATATCTTGCAAGAGATTTGGACAAGAGGATATCTACCTCAGATTATGTCTTGCATGAATGCAAGGATATATTGGGTAAATTTTGACAAGTACAAGATAATGTGTTCCATGGTAGTCAAAATTTTGTGCATTTTACTAACAATCCAACATATCAAAATGGGAAAAGGAATCATTTTGTAAGTCAGTTTACTGATGCAGGTGAAGTAGTCCATACATGAGCAAATTGTAAAGACATGTTCATGAAACTAGTATTGTTAAAGAATTTGTGATAGTGTTTGGCTTCTCTTAGATTGGAGAAAAGGTGATGAATGAAAATGGGCAAGGTAATCAAGTAAATTGTTGTGAAGGTGGATATTTTTGAATGATTGAAAATCAATCCGACGGATTGGATATTTATGTGGGAGCTCAAACCGGATCACAACTTATTAACCCAGGAAAATATGATCCATTTGTTCATAATTAATTCAATCAGTGGAAGTTGTGATATAAATTTGTAACCCATAGAGACAAAAAATGAGTCATGGGAAACCATCATTCTCCTTATATCATGTAACTTTTTTATTTGATCAATAAGAATACTGATTGTGATTTTCCCTTGGATGTTTCCTTGCTAAGGGTTTTTCCACATAAAATTGTTGTGTCTCTTGTGTGATCTCTTGTTTTTTTTGTTATAAATTCTCTTTTTTTTGCTTCCCCTGCACAACATATTTGGCATTTTATTTTATGGTGTTTTTTTAATATTTCAAATTATTAAAGATGAATTACTTAATACAAGTATTGATTAGCAATTTCTTAACAATCCAAATTATCAAATATGAACTCAATAATACAAGTATTCATTAAAATATATAAGTTTGTGAATGTAAATTCATCTTAGTTTGAGATCTTTATATAATTAAAATTTCAATGTTTTTTTGGATG
Source organism: Picea mariana (assembly GCA_032191745.1). NCBI lineage: Eukaryota > Viridiplantae > Streptophyta > Pinopsida > Pinales > Pinaceae > Picea > Picea mariana. The sequence continues at coordinate 78,523 of JASDQU010684222.1, read as the reverse complement.
ATTGATAGATCCCAAATCAAGATTAAATTAAATTAATGAATTGATAAACTAAAAAAAATGTTATGAAAAATATTCATATTTTTATTTTCTTTATATATAATGTATGGATGTATACCCCCTAATGGGTGAATGGAATTGTGAAGAACCAAATATCTCTCAATAAAATCACAACACAAGATATATGAAACAATATAGAAGAACCATACTTTTATTATTATCAAACCCTTATGGTAGGGCATCACCATACAATGGATCCTCTCTTGTTCACTTTCCTCTTCTAGGGGGAATCCTCCTATTGAGATACCGCTCCAAATTCAATACTTATCAATTTGTTTCATTACATTTCTTGAACGTGTTTATATAGTGCTACCGACCCTCTTTATATAGTGCTACCAACCACCTAAGAACATTCTAGAGGAGGAACCTTCTAGAAGTAGAGCCTTCTAGTAATTCCTCTTACATTTTTTATATCTAACTACCATAGTGGGCCTTATTTGATAGTATAGTGGACCTAATCCACCTTACATTGAATGGAATCCACTATTATCACTATGGTCCCTACACCCTCCCCCCCACACTACCTCTTTAGCTACACTACATTTCATCCCCCTTATGAAAGTGTTGTCATCAATGCTTGTTATGAGGGTGTGGAACCATATACCAGGGTCCCGTGGATAAGTGTGGACCATAGTGATGAAATATGCAGTATAACTAAGGTCCCATGTAGAAATGCAAACCATCACGCTGAAGTAGACCAACTGCCACTGTAAACTTGGGTCCCATATCCAAGTGATCATGTGAACTCCATGCTGAAGATATCAAAACTCAATCAGATGTTGATACAAAGGTATACGCTGATCATGTGGATCATAATATGAAGATCAATCCACATAGTTGGATAGGGTCGAAGATGAATCTAGAAGGAACAATACTACTGGAGAATACGAAAACTGGACACTGGTAGTCATAACTGGCTCCTGATTTGTCACACTAGTGTTCTCTATAGAAGGTGGAGTAGAGTCATCAAATAAAATATTAAAGTCGTTGTCATCCAAGAAATGACAACTATCCACATACCAATAATCCCAATCGACCTTAAAATCATACCAAGAATATGATTCTTGATTGTATTCGTCCTTGATAGCCGACATAATATACCTTCCTTTCCTTGCAATGTTGAGCTCTTGAATATATTTATCCTGGGTATTTGCATTTCAACTTTGATTTCTTGAAATGTTGTCTTGATCGATTCCATGATTCGAGAGAGAATATCCATTGGAAATACCATATATAAGATACCAAAAGAAATATCTTAAAATTATATATCCTATCGAAATGATATGGTAGAAATTTGAGCACCTAGTGAAAATTAGTGAGCTCTACAGTCTCGTCACCATCACGAAGACCCTGAAAATGGTTGAATTTGAATTAGTGATATATTCACATCTGGAGCTTCGATTTGGGTGATTTTTTTATGAAATCGACTATTTTTGAAAGTGGAACTCAGATATGTAATTTATTTTGGAAAATCCATCCCTGGGTACTATAGAAATATGAAAGATCACATGTTCATCCATAGAAAAACCCTAAAAAATGGAATATTTTAAAATGTCGATAACTTTACTTCCCGGACTCCGTTTCAGGCAATTTTTTTTAATTGGGTGTTTTTTTTAGAGAAACTCAAATATACAACCAATTTCTACAATTTTTTCACATAAATATATAGAAATCTCATGGAATGTCACGACCCTCTTTTTCTTCTACAAAAAATCTGCAAAAATAGAAAAACAAAATTCCCACAATTCCTGCCAAGGAAAGTGCATTGATACCACTTGTTAAGAACCAAATATCTCTGAATAAAATCACCACACAAGATATATGGAACAATATATAAGAACCACACTTTTATTATTATTGAACCCTTATGGTAGGGAAACACCATAAAATGGATCTTATTATGGAAGGGATCCTCTCCTATTCACTTTCCTCCTTGAGGAGGCATCCTCCTATTGATCTACCACTCCAAATACAACACTTCTTAACTTGGTTCATTACATTGATTGAACCCTTTTATATAATTCTATCAACCACCTAAGAACATTCTAGAGGAGGAACCTTCTAGAAGTAGAACCTTCTAGTAAGTCCTCTTACATTTATTATATCTAACTGTCATAGTGGGACTTATTTAATAGTATAGTGGACCTAGTCCACCTTACATTGAATGGCCTCCACTATTATTTCTATGGGCCCTTCGAGACCCCCCCACTAGTTCTCTAGATACACTACAATTAATGAATTGTTAAACTTTAAAAAATGTTATGAAAAATATTCATATTTTTATTTTCTTTATATATAATGTATGTATGTATGCATACCCCCTAATGGATAAATGGAATGTTGAAGTAATTCAACACAAATTTTCATATTAATGTTATTACTAGGAATTACTCTTGAAGGTTCAAAGAGTATGTCATTATAAGGTTGAATTTGTCTTTAGTCATGACATATCTCATGGCATCAAATTTTCCTCTTATCGCATGAACCCAAACATTCAAGTTTTGAGATATGTCACTCACAAAATCACTTTGGGTTAGAAACATTGCATGAGATGAAGTTTTTTTCATTCAAAATGGATTGCACAAAAAATATTTTTCGTGTGATGTGTCACACTACACTGAATTTTCTATCTTAGCGAAAACCTTGTCTTTATCACATCACTCCAAAGTTTCTATCTCCATGACACACCAAACAAAAATTCATTTCGTGTGATACATCGTACCACATGGAAAAATATTTTCTATGATACATTGCACCACATGAATTTTTTTTTTTTTTTGTGATATGTCATACTACATGAAAATAATTTTACTTGTGAGTTTAATGGGAATGTAAATCAAGATTGTTTTACTTGCATGTTTAATAGGAATGTTTTGAAGAATCCCTTCGGGTTGAGAGGGATGAGTATCATAAACCCAAAGAATGATAACATTAGGGTAAACTCGGGGGAGCCTAGATTCTTCCTGACCTGTTTGGACAGTATGCATGTGGATGCACCTTCATATACAATACATCGATGAACAATGATGTTTCTAATTGTGACAGGTATCTATAAGGCCACCAACAAAGGGAGTTGAATCTCTGAGTTGTCTAAGTCGAAAGTGATGAGGCATGAGTCTGAAGGGTTGAATTCCCCCAATGTAGATAACAAGGCCTCTCATTGTGAAGGGAAGGTTTGAAAAATAAGTAGGACTGACATGGTCATAGGGGATTGGGACAATTCATTGATGAAGCTATAATTATGTGCTTATTTGGTATATGCATTATGAGAAACATGTCACATAGGTGTCTGTGGTGCCTTGGGGGTTGGGTCACTATTGGGTGAAATATCATCATTTAGGGACTTGTTGGTAATGTAGGTGCATCCAATGTAGTCAGAGTAGATTCAAAAGGAATGAAATACTGACAACTGCGCATTTGGAGAAGGATCTCCTCGGATGTGAGAATAACATTATGGGTTGCAATGTTACATGCTTGTCCTAGTCCTATGTTAGGGTACTGACCTACTTGATGTGAAGGGCGGGCAATGTATTTTTTTGTTTCTACCATTCCTTCATGGGGGAATAGGTTATGCGATGTTGTTGGTGGTTGGAGTTGAGGGAAGTTTAGAGGAACCGATGGAACTCCCTATGGGGTAAGGGGTTTGGGGATCGTAGACTCCTACATGAATGTGTAATAGGAAATCAAGGGGAAGTGGTGAGTATAATGGCCATACTTGCCACATAATGTGCAAGGGAAATTATTTTGAAGGTTGTTGTTCTTTCCCTATCATGGTTGGGCATTGGTGGTGTCAGGATTTTTTTTTGATTATCTGCATTATGATTTACCCCAGCTAATGGATGTTGTTGTTGAGGGTTTCTCCCTTNAGAATAACATTATGGGTTGCAATGTTACATGCTTGTCCTGGTCCTATGTTATGGTACTGACCTACTTGATGTGGAGGGGGGGCAATGTATTTTTTTGTTTCTACCATTCCTTCATGGGGGAATAGGTATGTGATGTTGTTGGTGGTTGGAGTTGATTGAAGTTTAGAGGAACCGATGGAACTCCCTGTGGGGTAAGGGGTTTGGGGGTCGTAGACTCCTACATGAATTTGTAATAGGAAATCAAGGGGAAGTGGTGAGTATAATTTCCATACTTGCCACATAATGTGCAAGGGAAAATATTTCAAAGGTTGTTGTTCTTTCCCTGTCATGGTTGGGCATTGGTGGTGTCAGGATTTTTTTTTGATTAGCTTCATTATGATTTACCCCAGCTAATGGTTGTTGTTGTTGAGGGTTTCTCTCTTGTCCCTAGTTAAGGATAGCTTTATTTTTATCTTTCTTTTTGTTGTTGTTTTGTGTTGTAGGAGAGTTGATCGTATTCGTATGTTCAAAAGAGTGAAAATGATGGATGGGTGAAGGTTGGACAAAATTGACCCCATCCCGTGATTGTCCCTATAGTGGGATCACATTAGGTTGCAGGGGCCTAGGGAAGGGATAGTAGAAATTTATCTACTCTGGAGGTACATACAGGGAATATTACATGGAAGTTCCTTCATTACAACATGTGGTATATGAAGTCCCTTTCATATATTTATGAATCAACATACTTTACTATGGTATGATATTCATAAGTTGTGAAGGATTGATTCCTCTAACGTGTGGGTGTGGGGGTGCTGAAAAATGTGGGAGTAGTGGGGTAAGGTGCACCCATAGGAGGAGGATAGTATGGAACTCCTCCATAGTGATGTGTCCCATATGAAGGTGCATGGTTACCATAAGGGTTGAGATGGGTCATGGATCTAATGGTATCATCTAAAAAGTGGGATGCTCTGAGTTTCTCATGACCAAAAGGGAGAGGTCTTGGAGCATTAGGAAACACCGTGTAGAGATACCCCGACTACGAATAAATTAAGTCAAAGTGTTGGGCTTTGATGATGGCCTCTTATTTAGTTTCTGGAATTGTGGTAGCCACATATTTGGAAATATGCAGAACCAAATATTTGAGGAACCAATCTAGGCATAACTCTAGAGTAGCTGCAATTTTACATAGGCCCCAACATCGATGCCATTTGTGGATATGATCCATGATATGGGTAGAAGTGGTTTAACATAATTCTAAGAGGATTTATAATACCATGTAATGATGTGGTTGAATCTAAAATAATGATAAGAAAGCCTTGGATAAATATGTGAAGTTCACATGGCACCCTCAGGTTTCATCCACGTGTCATTTTGTGGATTGACCAGTTAAGGTTATTTGGAATAGATATAGAAGAACATAATCATATGTGATGTTATTGGATGAGCACTAAAGGTGAAAAGCCATGACATGGATAGCAGGGTGTTTGATTTATTTTCCCTCAAACTTAGGGATATTCGATGGAATTTTGGTGGGCATAGCTAGCCAAGTGGGATTATGTGAAATTAGGTCATTGGTAAGTTTTGTCAAATATAGTAGATTCAAAAAATCAAAATATGGCACTTGTTGTGGTCTTTCCATGTTCTGTGATGGTTTAGAGACACTTCTTGAGGAGGAAGGACTATCAAATGGGGTGGTGTGACCAAAAATTCCAAGCAATGTGAAACCAAGAAAGGAAGAATCGATAACCACTTCTCTCACTGGTGAGTGAGATGGTGGTACTAGGGATGAGGTGAAACTAGGAATACCTCCCAAAACTAGGGGAAGGCCTTGCAATATTTTTGAACATCGAATATTTAGTGGATCCCTTATGATTATGGAATAGAAACTAAGTGTGTGATTGTGGTAAATCTGAGAGAAACTAAATGACAAGTTCTTTTGTAAAAATTAATATGGCCTATTTTAAGATCGAATTAATAGTTGCATATGTTTAAGAAATAAATGAACATAATACACATGTATATAGCAACTGTAAAGTAAAATGTTTCTTATGTAGGTTATGGTATTATCCACATTGGGGATGACAAACAAAATTTCATGTGTCCTATAGGCGTATTGTCCTTCCTCTCTAATTTTATTGGGCCTTCCAAGAGAGCTCGATGGTGGGATCTCAATCCATCAATCGAGAAATAGTGAAGGTATGAAAAAATAGTGATAATGAGGGATAAAGGGGGAATATCCCAAAAGAACTAGTGATATTTCCCAATAGCAAAAAAAAAAATGATTTAGGTGCAATTGCATCCCACAATTGCCACCTCTGTAGACAATATTATTTTTTGGCCAGTCAGTTACCTCGTTTAAGTGAATGATGGGATTCTTGGCCTAAGAAATCAATCACAAACTAGGTAACATCACAAGATCTGGTGGTACAAGGAAAATCACTCTATGGAATGGGGTAAAAAACAACAGATGGAAATGACTGCATAAATCAAATCTAATCTCAAGTATGTTATATAAGAAAACATGCTAACAAGACAAGATAAATATCCTACCTCATTTAGATGTTTGATGAAGTCCATCATTGAGCACTTGACTCAAAAAAATACACCTGCAAATTGTCCTTAACAACCAAGATACACAAGCATATGGTGATAATATATAAACTTAACACATATAATAGCATAATCCATCAATATTCATAATAAATACACCCATGGAATAATAAGTCAAATATTTTTAAGACATCAATTGGACGAGACAAGAGAACTTCTATTAAAATGTAATGAACAAAAGTGTATGAATGAAAAACTTTTGTGTCGGCACATTCAGAACCAAGAAACTAAGTCCCTTCCAGTTGGGCCTCCACCACTTCAATCCTCCACCAAAGGAAGGCTCATATAAGAGATAAAATAAGTTTCTCCATCAAATATGGAAGATCTTGGGGGTTCAAAAATGTGTTCAAACTTAAAAGGGAAAAGGGATGCAGACTCAATATGAAGTGAATAATTTCTCCAGAGTAACTTTTCTTTCAAAGTTGAATTCTTCTCCTCTTATCCATAGCTTGGATAAGGCTCATTTATAGCCTTCAAGTGGAACTAAAGGGATGAATCATAATGTTTCCAGTATATGGAAGGTCAAGGATCATGGATCATGCGACATGACATGGAAACACAACACCATTTTTTAATTTTGAGCACAAAACCCGATGTATGTGGGTTGTAATGGTGAAACCTGCGTATATGCATGATGTATAGTTGTTAGGGCACATATATGTGGAAAAATATGTTTTTTAGCTTTGGTAACTGCAAAAGGGGACTTCAAGTGTGCATAGAGAAATGGAAAAAGGTCTTTTGAGCAAGTTTGCATGGGGTGAGACAAATCTTGCTATAACATCTCGATGGCTCAAGAAGGCATGCATGAAACAACTGAACCTTGGCACTCGCCCCTTCACATGTATATCCTTTCCATATGATGTACGGACACTTGAATTGGAGGATTTTAAGTTCCATAAACAATGAACCATTGAGTTTTCAAAGAATCAAAAAGAGATAATGAGAGGTTTTTTGGATACCTACCATCGAAATATTAACTTAGACTAAAAGATTATTTTTTGGCCTCCTATGTTGATATGGCCATGGCCTCACCTAATGATTGATATGATTTTCAAAAAGAAAAAACATGGAAACCAAAAGATAATATGTGCACATGTATGGGGTACTTACTTCGTATTTTGATTTATTTCCTATGTTTCTTAGATGAAAGGGGGATGAAAAAATGACTCACCTATTATGATTCACCAAGATCACTCGAGGGAGTGCGAGGTGAAAATCATAATAGCATGTGAGTAATAAATTTTCTTGGTCCCAAAAAATAAAGTAGCAACATATTGTTGAAATAACTCTAACTAAGAGTTCAAATTCCTAACTAGCCATCCACACCATATGCTAATCGAAATGATGGTTTGTTTTATCCTCCCTAATTAAACTATATGAGCTAATCAAACTTACAATAATGGACTTGAAAGAAGGGGTCTCTAGCTTGTAAAGTGCAAGAATTTAAGGACTAAACCCCCAAAAGGGAAGGGGGATGAGGGACACCCTTAACCAAGGAGAAAAGTAGATCAATGCGGGTTTTATGAACAACTTGTGTGTTTATCAGTGCTAACAATGCAAAAATTGAATGGAGTTACAACATTAATGGTGAACCTCAGCGTGGTTGTTTCTATGAAATTCATGCAGAGCCTACAAAATGATATAAAACAAAGAATTTGGTGATTTTTGGAGCATTTAGGGCCTAAATGCCCAAAGTGGACATCCAGAAAAGCCAATAGGATGACCTACAAAACCATAGAGGTGAGAGAGAGGGTTCTAGCCACATAAAAAGGGAGAATTCAATTTTAGAACCCTAATGGAGTCGCCATATGTTTCGGACTGAATAGATCACGTGTGTGCGCAAAAAACAATCCAAATGTCACCATAGGTTGTTAGTAACACAACATGTTAGTTCATATTTTAGCATACATAGTAAACAAGTGTAAAAAAATTCATGAACAAGTGCATAAACAATAAGATACAAAGAGAAATTCAAAACAAAAGGAATTATTACCAATTGGCTAGATCTTTGATTGAGAACACCGCAGAGGCAGTGAAAGTACAAATGGTCTCTCTTCTTCCTCCTTGGGAGGAATCTTGTCTTTCCTAGACATAAACTCTCTTCCTCTCTCTAGTAAGGGTGATGATATGAAGCAATGAACTGAGTTCTCGAGTGGCAAGATGCTCAGTTCTTATAACAACTTAAGCTATGGAGTGATGGATGTAATTGGGAGTAAGTAATGGGTGCTCTGGTGCATAATTCAACAACATAACTTTACACCA
>JASDQU010684222.1:55828-68774 GCA_032191745.1 Picea mariana | reverse complement strand
TCTACTCTGGAGGTACATACAGGGAATATTACATGGAAGTTCCTTCATTACAACATGTGGTATATGAAGTCCCTTTCATATATCTATGAATCAACATACTTTACTATGGTATGATATTCATAAGTTGTGAAGGATTGATTCCTCTAACGTGTGGGTGTGGGGGTGCTGAAAAATGTGGGAGTAGTGGGGTAAGGTGCACCCATAGTAGGAGGATAGTATGGAGCTCCTCCATAGTGATTTGTCCCATATGAAGGTGCATGGTTACCATAAGGATTCAGATGGTTCATGGATCCAATGGTATCATCTAAAAAGTGGGATGCTCTGAGTTTCTCATGACCAAAAGGGAGAGGTCTTGGAACATTAGGAAACACCGTGTAGAGATACCCCGACTACGAATAAATTAAGTCAAAGTGTCGGGCTTTGATGATGGCCTCTTATTTAGTTTCTGGAATTGTGGTAGCCACATATTTGGAAATATGCGGAACCAAATATTTGAGGAACCAATCTAGGCATAACTCTAGAGTAGCTGCAATTTTACATAGGCCCCAACATCGATGCCATTTGTGGATATGATCCATGATATGGGTAGAAGTGGTTTAACATAATTATAAGAGGATTTATAATACCATGTAATGATGTGGTTGAATCTAAAATAATGATAAGAAAGCCTTGGATAAATATGTGAAGTTCACATGGCACCCTCAGGTTTCGTCCACGTGTCATTTTACGGATTGACCAGTTAAGGTTATTTGGAATAGATATAGAAGAACATAATCATATGTGATGTTATTGGATGAGAACTAAAGGTGAAAATTCATGACATGGCTAGCAGGGTGTTCGATTTATTTTCCCTCAAACTTAGGGATATTCGATGGAATTTTGGTGGGAATAGCTAGCCAAGTGGGATTATGTGATATTAGGTCATTGGTAAGTTTTGTCAAATATAGTAGATTCAAAAAATCAAAATATGGCACTTGTTGTGGTCTTTCCATGTTCTGTGATGGTTTAGAGACACTTCTTGAGGAGGAAGGACTATCAAATGGGGTGGTGTGACCAAAAATTCCAAGCAATGTGAAACCAAGAAAGGAAGAACCGATAACCACTTCTCTCACTAGTGAGTGAGATGGTGGTACTAGGGATGAGGTGAAACTAGGAATACCTCCCAAAACTAGGGGAAGGCCTTGCAAGATTTTTGAACATCGAATATTTAGTGGATCCCTTATGATTATGGAATAGCAACTAAGTGTGTGATTGTGGTAAATCTAAGAGAAACTAAATGACAAGTTCTTTTGTAAAAATTAATATGGCCTACTTTAAGATCGAATTAATAGTTGCATATGTTTAAGAAATAAATGAACATAATACACATGTATATAGCAACTGTAAAGTAAAATGTTTCTTATGTAGGTTATGGTATTATCCACGTTGGGGATGACAAACAAAATTTCATGTGTCCTATAGGCATATTGTCCTTCCTCTCTAATTTTACTGGGCCTTCCAAGAGAGCTCGATGGTGGGGTCTCAATCCATCGATCGAGAACTAGTGAAGGTATGAAAAAATAGTGATAATGAGGGATAAAGGGGGAATATCCCRAAAGAACTGGTGATATTTCCCAATAGCAAAAAAAAAWTTGATTTAGGTGCAATTGCATCCCAYAATTRCCACCTYTGTAGACAATCTTATTTTTTGGCCWGTAAGTTACCTCGTTTAAGTGCATGATGGGAYTCTTGGCCTAAGAAATCAATCACAAACTAGGTAACATCACAAGATCTGGTGGTACGAGGAAAATCACTCTATGGCATGGGGTAAAAAACAACAGATGGAAATGACTGCATAAATCAAATCTAATCTCAAGCATGTTATATAAGAAAACATGCTAACAAGACAAGATAAAGATCCTACCTCATCTAGATGTTTGATTAAGTCCATCATTGAGCACTTGACTCAAAAAAATACACCTGCAAATTGTCCTCAACAACCAAGATACACAAGCATATGGTGATAATATATAAACTTAACACATATAATAGCATAATCCATCAATATTCATAACAAATACACCCATGGAATAATAATTCAAATATTTTTAAGACATCAATTGGACAAGACAAGAGAACTTCTATTAAAATGTAATGAACAAAAGTGTATGAATGAAAAACTTTTGTGTCGGCACATTCAAAACCAAGAAACTAAGTCCCTTCTAGTTGGGCCTCCACCACTTCAATCCTCCACCAAAGGAAGGCTCATATAAGAGAGAAAATAATTTTCTCCATCAAATAGGGAAGATCTTGGGGGTTCAAAAATGTGTTCAGACTTAAAAGGGCAAAGGGATGCAGACTCAATATGAAGTGAATAATTTCTCCAGAGTAACATTTCTCTCAAAGTTGAATTCTTCTCCTCTTCTCCATGGCTTGGATAAGGCTCATTTATAGCCTTCAAATGGAACTAAAGGGATGAATCAGAATGTTTCCAGTATATGGAAGTTCAAGGATCATGGATCATGCGACGTGACATGGAAACACAACACCATTTTTTAATTTTGAGCACAAAACTCGATGTATGTGGGTTGTAATGGTGAAACCTACGTATATTCATGATGTATAGTTGTTAGGGCGCATATATGTGGAAAAATATGTTTTTTATCTCTGGTAACTGCAAAAGGGGACTTCAAGTGTGCATAGAGAAATGGAAAAAGGCCTTTTGAGCAAGTTTGCATGGGGTGAGACAAATCTTGCTATAACATCTCGGTGGCTTAAGAAGGCATGCACGAAACAACTGAACCTTGGCACTCGCCCCTTCACATGTATATCCTTGCCATATGATGTACGAACACTTGAATTGGAGGATTTTAAGTTCCATAAACAATGAACCACTGAGTTTTCAAAGAATGAAAAAGAGATAATGAGAGGTTTTTTGGATACCTACCATCGAAATATTAACTTAGACTAAAAGATTCTTTTGTGGCCTCCTATGTTGATATGGCCATGGCCTCACCTAATGATTGATATGATTTTTAAAAAGAAAAAACATGGAAACCAAAAGATAATATGTGCACATGTGTGGGGTACTTACTTCGTATTTTGATTTATTTCCTATGTTTCTTAGATGAAAGGGGGATGAAAAAATGAATTACCTATTATGATTCACCAAGATCACTCGAGGGAGTGCGAGGTGAAAATCATAATAGCATGTGAGTAATAAATTTTCTTGGTCCCAAAAAATAAAGTAGGAACATATTGTTGAAATAACTCTAACTAAGAGTTCAAATTCCTAACTAGCCATCCACACCATATGCTAATCGAAATGATGGTTTGTTTTATCCTCCCTAATTAAACCATATGAGCTAATCAAACTTACAATAATGGACTCGAAAGAAGGGGTCTATATCTTGCAAAATGCAAGAATTTAAGGACTAAACCCCCAAAAGGGAAGGGGGATGAAGGACACACTTAACATAGGAGAAAAGTAGATTAGTGTGGGTTTTATGAACAACTTGTGTGTTTATCAATGCTAACAATGCAAAAATTGAATGGAGTTACAACATTAATGGTGAACCTCAGCGTGGTTGTTTCTATGAAATTCACGCAGAGCCTGCAAAATGATATAAAACAAAGAATTTGGTGATTTTTGGAGCATTTAGGGCCTAAATGCCCAAAGTGGACATCCAGAAAATCCAATAGGATGACCTACAAAACCATAGAGGTGGGAGAGAGGGTTCTAGCCACATAAAAAGGGAGAATTCAATTTTAGAACCCTAATGGAGTTGAAATATGTTTTGGACTGAATAGACCACGTGTGTGTGCAAACAACAATCCAAATGTCACCATAGGTTGTTAGTAACACAACATGTTAGTTCATATTTTAGCATACATAGTAAACAAGTGTAAAAAAATTCATGAACAAGTGCATAAACAATAAGATACAAAGAGAAATTCAAAACACAAGGAATTATTACCAATTGGCTAGATCTTTGAATGAGAACACTGCAGAGGCAGTGAAAGTACAAATGGTCTCTCTTCTTCCTCCTTGGGAGGGATCTTGTCTTTCCCAGACATAAACTCTCTTCCTCTCTCTAGTAAGGGTGATGATATGAAGCAATGAACTGAGTTCTCGAGTGGCAAGATGCTCAGTTCTTATAACAACTTAAGCTATGGAGTGATGGATGTAATTGGGAGTAAGTAATGGGTGCTCTGGTGCATAATTCAACAACATAACTTTACACCATTTTTCTATGTGTCTTTTGAATGCATAACCCGAAATTCATTAAATAACCTCTTCTCAGTGTTTAATCTAACTTGTTTTATGTATGAATGGGGATAATATAAGTGGTGGAGTAATCCCCAAGTTAGGTTAAATTGAATTGCAAGGTCGGATCTGTGACCAGTGGGATGTGAGTGTAGGAAATGTCATGAATGCACCTACCCCTTTTGAGAAATTGTGTCATCACCCAGTTGGTGTGAACCTTGTGTTAGCACTTAAAGTTACACTTTGAATGCTAAAGTGAAATATCAATACCCATCAATAGGTTTATGAGATAAGTCTTGAAACTTGGTGTTAAATGGATAAAACTCAGCTCAACAATGCCAAAACACAGGAAATTCTATATGAAATGCATCATCAAAAGAGGTCTTGTTTAACTTAGGTCAGGGTTTTGAGGATTAGTGTTGATATAAGGAATACTTAGTAAGAAAATGAAGCGAGTATACCACTATCATTAGGCTTTACCAGTAGACAAAAGAGAGAAAATATTAATATACAAGAGCTTCTTAAATCCAAGCTAAAAAAACTTTGAGAAAGTTATAACAACATCACAATCAAACATCCATTGTAAATAAAACTACAAAAAATCATTTGAATCCTTCAATGACAGTAAAAATCAAAGTGAGAGAGAGAGATAAGATGGAAAGAAAAAAAAAATGACTTCCATTAAACAAAATTTCATCAAGTCTGATACATCAAACCAAAGTAGGCTCTGTTATATTAAAATCACCAAAAGAGTCTTTTACATCAACCATTCAAACCTCTAAAATGTCTTATAATGCTTCTTTTATAGCCTAGATAGGGAATAATAGCATACAATGTGAATTCCTCCTCTAACATAGGATTCTTTCATCTTAAACTGAGGTAGTAACACATGTACAAACTAGAAATTTCAAACTGCTACAAATAAGGTTAATGTTGGAAACTATCCTAACACCTTAATATTGCATAATGAGGTGTCCTTTGAGCACATTCCTTTCGTTTCCAGGTATCCTCCAACTTTAAACTGACCTCCAAACAGTTGAACCATGCTCCCCTAGCCATTTGGTGATCGTTGATCCTCTTGAACCCATCAAAATAGGACTTTGCAGTGAATCCTATAGTTTTGACTATATCCGCTAGTTCGAAGCGGAGTTTGCAACGAAGTTTGCATTGTTTTACTACGTAGACCAATTAACATCTCTAGGTGCTGCGAAATGTCCTGTAGCTCCCAATTTATCCATTTTAAGACCCAAAACACCCAAAAACTTTTTCCAGAGTTAGGTATTCCTGTAGAAGCTTCATAATATGATGTATGAGTGAAAAAATCAGTTATGAGCAACATAATTCCTCATAAATATTCAAAAATCCAGAAGCAATCATTTTCAAAACTGAGATTTCTTAAGTTATTTCATGCATTACTTTTTGATCCTTAAAATGCTCCTTTTGGAAGCTTGGGACAACATATTCAAATTCCTTTGGGTTAGTTCTTCCTTAAAAGTTTGCAGCTCCAGTTTAAGTCTTTTGATCTGAGCTTGTAAATCCTTGTTCTGTCTGTATAAATTCTTAAGCTGCCTATGGAGGGGTAGGAACATCTTTACTGTAAACCTAGCTTTATCAATAGTGTTCAGATACATATCCATAATATCCTTCAACTTTTTTCTCTCAGCCAAAACTTCTCCCTTTAATTCAACAATATCCTTTCTGGCTTCTTTAAGCTGTCTGATGAGCCTTTTAAACGTAGTTTTTTCAGGGGGAGTGGTTATTTCTATGACTTCAATATGTTTTTCAACAAGTTCAACTTTACCTTTACCCTTTGTCTTGATGGGAGATTGTGTTATGCCCTCTTTTTAAACACTTTCCTTATTGGTTGATGACCTGGTGAAGGGCCTCCTAGCTTTAGTTTCAATTGTAGTAGCTGGTGAGGGGAAGAGTAACCTCCTTCCTTTTGTTCTTGGGGCTCTATTTGATGGATTTTCTGCTAATTCTGGAGCTGGTTGGGGTGAAACTTCCCTTTGTGGAGAGTAATGATATCCCCCTTCTTATTCTTGTTCCTTAGGAACCTCATCATTTTTAGAAATGTCTTTTCTCTTCCTCTTCCTACTTGTCTCTGTGTGAAAAGTGCTATCAACCTGAAGAGGAATCTACATTTTAGATTGTGGAGTAGGAGAAACATTTAATTGCAAATGTGCAGAGGCAATGAACTGATCCCAATCAATGTTTTTCTTCTTCAACTCCTCCATCACAAATATTTTAATCAACACTGAGTGAAAAACACTTGTGTCCATAGCCTTGGACTTGGCTTGGACCCTATCAACCATTTTCCCAATGCATCTAGACAAATAGAAAGGGAGGTTCATGAGGTATTTTCCTGTGAAGTGCAACAAAAGTCTAATGTGGTATTGATAAGTCATATGGAACCTTCCCTCACAGGTTAAATATCTCTGGATCACCCTTAGCATATTATCAAATCCTTCAACCATGTGGATCCTAGGCACTCCCTTTGATAGCTTATCTCCCTGACATTATGGTTTAATGAATTCTTTAGAGAAGGTGACATTTATATTCAAGGAATTAAACCATCTATCACCGGTGTTTGGTATCTCAGTAGTTGTTGCTATGGTTGCTTCAGATACCTCAAGTTCAAGAGTCCCAACCTTCTTTTTGGTTCCACCAAAATTCAAGGCAAATTCTCTAGCTACCTCAGGGTGTCCCCTCTACATCTTCTGACAAAAATTAAAACATCCCACTCTTTGGAAGACCTCTCTGATCATAAGTTCAACAACAAACAACTGCATGTTATAGGGTTCATCCCTCACTATGACCCCACCCTTGTGAGCATTCTTCTACTGTGGAGTATCCATTGATGTTATAGGAAGAAAACTAAGAAAACCATCTGAGTGATGCAAGAGGAAAAACAGAAAGATAGAGGTCTTAGGGTTTGGATGGATAATCTTTTTCAAAGTTGGATTCTATCTAGGGTTTTAATGTTCTTCAACCTATTTGAGCTCCTAGGATTATGAAAGGGAAACTTACAGTTAGGAAATGAAAGAAGACCCTATAGGAAAAATGGAGATGCAAGGAGAAAGCAACTGCAAAAGCTTTAGTTTAACACTTCACCATCGTTTTTCAAAATCATCATAACTTTATCAACAAAGTTCATTTCAATTTCCAAAAT
This sequence comes from Picea mariana, assembly GCA_032191745.1. NCBI lineage: Eukaryota > Viridiplantae > Streptophyta > Pinopsida > Pinales > Pinaceae > Picea > Picea mariana. The sequence goes on along the minus strand of JASDQU010684222.1, from coordinate 61,356 downwards.
AGATAGAATTTAGACTTGAAATTATAATAAAAATATTAATGGTAACCAACTGGTAAAGGTTTTGAGGTAAGTGGATAATAGTGTTGATTTTATGTACATGGTTTATAGTACCAAATAGGGGATTCGTAGCAGAATTCACAGCATAAGCAGCATAAGCCAAATAAGAGATAGGGACAGTGGCTTCACAACAAGGTTTTCTCAATCTTTAGTAAAGTAAGCTGAGAGATCTACAGTTGGCTGAGAATTGTGACAACAAAGGTAAGAGGGAGAGTTGGCAGCATGGACCATTAGTTCATAGCACCTAGGAGAAGAGATGATCAAAACATCCTTTATTGTCCTTCAACAAAGCTTAAAATGATCATGGAGTACCTAGAGGTTGAGGATTGAAAATTGATAGGATTGAGCTTCGATGAATCCACATGAAGCTGGTATAACCTCCAACTCACTCTTGCTATCCAGTTCGAAACATTTTTCATGGCACTTATCTGAAAACACATATTGTTGTAGCGTCGAGCTAGGAGCAATTTGAAATCCTAGGAAAACCGATAGAAAAGATTTAAATGATGAAATACCAAATTATTTCCTTAAAAACATGAGTATTGAAAACAAGGAGATCGAATGACAAAGAATCATAAGTGAAATTATGGAGATGAGAGGAAATTGTACTTGAGATGCACTACGAAATGTCTGATGAGATGGAAACGTACAAAACGAACTTGATTTGACGTTATAACGGGTAGAGAGACAAAGTGGAGGGGTTTAGTACATCGTGGAATTGGTGACATGTCAAGGTGGTGGTGGCATAAGGACGATGGCTTATCTAATCTTGTCATGAAGATGGATATATAAACCAAGGGTTTAGGCCAACATCAAACTTAACTTTATTTGTGCTAAGACCTAAGAATACTATAAGGAAGAGGACAAAAGTAAAAGTTAAACAACACTAAGGATAAAAATAAAAAACCTAAGGCTGAATTGACCCAAACAATTCCATTTGGTAACACATTGCTTTTCCTAATCACATTGATGCACTGTCAATGCAAATCGTTTTATGTAAAGTCACGCTAATTACATTGATGGCGCAAATTATCCTTTGTGAAGTCGCATTGATTTGTTGTAGTTTCCTTTTTTTAATTTCTTGATTTTTCCGAATGAGCTTTATCAACACTTATGAGTATGAATTTTTAATGTATTGAACTGATGACTTCTATGGTAATTGCCTCTATTGCTTAATGAACATTTTTCAAGTGATAACACACCCCTTCAAAGACTCTTCATATAAATGCATAGTATTACCCATGAAAAAGGAATTGATGCACCCCTACCAAGACTCCTCACATCAAAGTAAAGGAAGTGAGGCACTTACTCCACCTTTTCTTTTAAAGCTCTAGGTAGTCCTAACTCAAAGGAGTCCCCAAAATTCCCAAGGTTTGTACATTGCATGATTTATTCCATAGTTCTATGATGAAAGGTCCATTGACCTCAAATTTGTAAGAAATCTTCATCAAAATGGGTGATAATGCCAATGAAATAATATGTGAATTTTTATTGTTGTTATTCATTAAAGTAGGTGATAATGTTGATGCGATAATATGAGCATTCTTACTGTTGTTTCACTGTGGATATAACATTGTGAACTGTCATGGGTCTAGCCATATACTATGGACCATAAAAGTAAAACTACATTTAAATATCTTAATGTTTTTGTATTGATTGTGAGAAAATTGTACCACCACGCCTATGAAGAACCAAAAATGTTCATATTCAGTCGGGTGGAAAACCAAAGAAATAGAAAGTCATTTTTGGTGTTTTTTATTCGAAGTCAGTTTTAGCAGTGGTCATGGTGACTCTAATAGAGTGTGGAGGACGTTATTAGACTTCAAAGTGATGTGAGATAATTCAAAATGACCCACCTTTGTTGGTGTTAGACTTAAAATCGATCCAAAATAATTTACAATGGGATTAGGCTAACTCGGAAGAAATCTTCCCTCCCAAGTTACCTTTCCAGCAGGTTCTCCAACAGTGCGGTTTTAAATTTTCGGCCAATCTAGAATTCTGGTCAATTTTCTAAGCATTTAGGTTGGTTTAAAATGGGGCAAAACCCCTAAAGTAGGGTTCTGAAATGCATGGAACTTTGATCCATGCGAAACTCAGTCTATCCCTTAAAATCAAGTCGGATTCAGGCCCATTATTTTTCCTAAAAAGCGGATCTGTTTGCTCCCGAGTTATCCTAATGACCCGCCTTTGGTGATGGTCAGTGTGAATTTATTAGTGTCTAGAGGATGTCTTTAGACTTCCAAGTTATGCCATTAGGGTATCATGATCAAAATGAAATTATGGAAAGAATATCTTCATGGTGTACTACTAGAAGTATGTCAAGTTTCCAATCCTTAATAACTAAGCATCGAAATTTAATATTCACATTGCAATTAGGCATCACAATAATTAGGAGGTGACCTTATTTCAACCAATGGGTAAATGCATCACACCCCTTGATTTAATGGACCAATCTCAATTGGTAATTTTTCTTATGTGAATATTTTTCCCATGACTATGACTATCTTAGGCCATGACTATGAGTATCTTAGGACACTTTTATTGGGTTTCATTGATAAATGTCATTTATTGTGTGGTTATTTTTCCAAGATGATGACTAACTTGAGACACTTTTAATGGCTTCACTGATAAATTCCATTGATCAATCACTTAGTTTGTGCCTTTAAAATTAGAGATAAATGAGATTGTTGTAGTCTAAACATTCCACATTTTGGCTCTATTTTAGGCATATTATTCATTTAATTTTGGCCGAAAACTGGTGAGAAATTGTTGGATCTACATGTTTGAGTGGTTAAGTCTATATAATCTAAGTTCCCTAGGGGTTTTTTCGGACACTGAATCCATTTATGCATTCGAAAATGATATTTAAACAACATAAAATTGCAAAATTTCCCAAATTTATATCACGACATTCTGGTGAAAAATGCCAACACATCTAGAACATTTAGACAAGGCCAAATAAGATTATCTTTATTATTTCTAGGTTCCACTAGATTTTATACTAAGGTTTATATCAAATATCACTATACAAAACAAATGGATCTGAAATATTCAATGCAGGTCAAAGACTAAGAAGTTCAAATGAGTAGATGATCCTAGAATATCACTGGAAAAAAAATACATTTATTAAGTAACATCAGGGTGAAATCATGGAGGTGGGTCACACTTTCGTGACAATCAGGTCTCTAAAATTCCGAAAAACATTTTTCCGGTCGAACCAATAATCTTTTTCGGCTGAAAGATATTGTTTTCGGCCGAACTATTTTTCGGCCGAAAAAAATAACGTCAAATTGAACGGTGCGATAACTGCCCCCTCGATTTGCATGTACAAATTTGGTCGGCCGTATATTTTCTTTCCGGAAATCCTGTTTCATCCGAACGATAGTTCGGCTGAACAAATGTTTGGCCGAAAATTTGTTCAGTCGAACTATCTTTCGGCTGAAAGATTGTTTACATATTAACCACACATCGATATTGAAACGTTTTAGAAAATTTGTTGTCGTTTGTTGTCGTTTTTTGTCGTTTTCGTGAGCTCGTGTGTGAGGAGGTTGTGCATATGAGGTCGCCGGGAGGTCGTGAGCATAGGGGTCATCAAGAGGTCATGAGCGGAGGGGTCATCATTGCGTTTGTGAGCATGGACGTGGAAAACAACAGGTAAGTTTCTATACATTTAATCTCATATAGGTTTTAAAATATATGCTTTAAATGTAAATTTTTGTATTTTTGGACTATGAAGGGGCCGCGAGTGGCCAGTCCTGTGGCCAAGCCATGGGCATACCCATGGCCAAATTTTCCAGAGTCACAGTCCCCCCAAAATAGTGTCCAAAACCGTCTCAAAACCCATTGATGTGGCTTTAATTCAACTAGACTGTGTGGAAAAACCTTCTCCTGTCAATGTTGTAGTTTTCATGGACGGTCTCTGCTATATTTTAATGTTTAAAGGCTGGCCACCCGCGGCCAAAATTTTATTGCTACAAATTAGAGTACAATCTCCAATTTTACCAGTTACACGATTCTCTAGATCTGGCCAAAGTCTCCAAAGTCGTATTCGCCCCAAAATAGTGTCCAAAACTGTCTCAAAAGCCACTGCTCTGGCTTAAATTTGACTAGACTAGTGTGGAAAAACCTTCTCCTGTCAATATTGTAGTTTTCATGGACAGTCTCTGCTAGATTTTAATGTTTAAAGGCATGCAGTTTTCATGAACACTCTCTGCTATATTTTAATGTTTATTTAATATGTATATACATGTATAATTTTTTAAATATGATGTCTAAGATTAAGAATGTTATAGTTTTCATGGACAGTCTCTGCTATATTTTAATGTTTAATGGCATGCAGTTTTCATGAACACACTCTGCTATATTTTAATGTTTAGTTAATATGTATATATAATTTTTTAAATATGATGTCTAAGATTAAGATAAATACAGAGACAAATCATTTCCATTTTCATATCGGTTGTGATAGTTTATGTTACCTGAATAATATTAAAGTAAGAAAACAATCTACCAGTGAAATCTTAATATCCGGGTATATTGATTATTTTAATAAAATTTCTATAATAGAAAAAGGAAGGACAAAAAAGTAAAATTAAATGGAAAAATATCATATTTTTTTGTCAATATGATCGGTCAACCTGTTATCAATATGCCTTATTTTGAATTTACATATCATAAATCAACATAATGATAACATACTTGAATAAGAATAAGATCATATGATAAAGGGTTTGTATTTTAATTCATAGATTTTTTAATAAAAACAATGTTTGAAATCTCTTAACTTTCTTCTAAGGTGTTCTCGTAAGGCTTCCCAAAACTAGATCATCATATAAAATTATTTTTTGTAAGAAGTTGTGAAGCATAGTCTTTTTAGTTTCCAACTTCACAATTGAATTTATCTACATTTATTTTTACATTGAATATATGGTCTTGATGCCTCTTATTACATGTTTTTTTAGATAAGTGTTCTATTTATAAATAGAAAACCCAAGAAGGAACCACCTCCAGTTTTTCACCATTCATAGTGATCGTAATATTCTTAGTCTAACCAGTTTTTGGATAGAAGGAACATTCTTATTTCACTTCCATATTATTATTGATTTTGACTTTCTTGCTTCCATTTTTATCATTTATGGGCACCACCAATTCTACAATGACCTAAAATTGTTTCTTTGCACTCAACTTGAATTCTTACATTCTCCATTCTTTTTCAAAGTTTCATTCAAAGGACTATATCAAAATCTTTGGAAAAAGTGGGAAAGCAAATCTAGCTACTATTATCCTTCGCTCACCCTTTCTTAGAAACAACTCTAAGAGTTACCAAGTGGTCAATGGTTCAATTCTTAGATCAAGAACCAACTTGAGAAGGATCCCTAAATTTTTTTTCTTATGCCCATTTACTTATTTTTTACTCTAGAATGATGCCAAATAACTTGAAAAAGATGCTTATTCATATCACCATCTAAATG
>JASDQU010684222.1:39958-51012 GCA_032191745.1 Picea mariana | reverse complement strand
TAAAATAATAAAAAGTTAAAATAAAAAAAAACCACTTGAGTAATAACTTTGGTCTTCATAAATTTTGGGGTAAAATGAAGAGAGTAAGAAATTAAATAAAATCGGTGGATATAAAATGTAAAGAAAAAAATTAATTAGTTTAAAAAGATCCTAAATTAAAATAAAAGGAAAGAGAGGTTAAATTGCACAACTGTCATTTCTAGCTCAAATAAAAAGGGGAAAGAGGGAATTATAAAAATTAGGAAACTAGGGAATGGAGGTAACGTAAAAAGGGAAAGAGGGGAACTTATGGTAAAAAGTGGGAGGTCAACTTAGTAAAGACTTTGCATTTAAAGAACCTTCTAATTGAACTAAATTAGCAACTTCATAACAGGGAAAGCCTTTAAAACATGTAATGGAATCTAGGGACACCTAGGAGTAAGTTTAGGAGTAACTCTAGATGGGTGAGGGAAATAAGACAATTAATGAATTAAAGAAAATAATTGTTGGAGGAATGTGGGGGGGATGGATGCCACTTGTATGAAGAAGAATTATTAGAAGATTTTATTAAAACTTAAATTAAATGAGATTTAGAGAAAGAATGGAAGTTCTAAAACTCTATAAAAGAGAGGGAGGAGAAGGAAGAAGGGGGATCGGCGATTAGCGTAACGTTATGCTGTTGAATTAGTGACTTGATTGATTTACATGTGGGAGTTGGGATTTCCCAGCTCAGAGAGGAGTGGTAGCTCGGCCTTGCGAGGCGAGCTGGGAGCTAGAAGTACCATATGGATAGTGTGTGGCCCCTTTGCAGCTCAGGGGGCTAAGGGGGAAGTAGAGTACCCCTATCATTGGTTGGGAGGTACCGGTGAGGTCTCGACAGTCGGTGAGCGAGAGCGGCACAGACCTTGCAGACGTCATTCGAGGTGGGAAATCAGGCAATGATACGCCCTTTTATTTTGTAGAGTAGAATGAATTAGGATTTATGATTTATATCTACATATGTATTGGGTAATCCGGATGAAAGAATATTTAACTTTAATCTGTGTTGGATCTTGTTGGATTGAATGGTTTTTCTTTATTTACTTACTCCAGCAAAAATGTTGTGCAATAATTATTGTTGTAAAAAAAAAAAAATTACTGTGTACATTTCTGAGTAAACTCCAGCCTTGCGCCTTCCTCATTTCTCTGATGAAATTTATGTATATTATCATTGCATCTCCATCCCCTGAACGACTAAAACTCACGGTGTAACATCACACTGAAAAACTTGTTTCTGGCACACTCTTTTGTAAATTTGTTACTAAAGAAAAATCCTTCCTGGCATTTCGTTTTTGTAATTAGTTACTGTGATGTTGTTTCTAGAATTTTTGCTTGGGTAAATTTGTTACTGAAATTTGATTTTTGGTGAATTTCGTTTCTGCTTGCTCTTGGGTAATGGCAGTTAAAATCGACGCCTTTGTCTCTAGCAAAGATAGACCCTGAGCAATCATCGATTAAGGGTGAATGTGGCCTGTTTGCTCACCTTTTGTTAATGGCAAGTGAATCTGCCCTTCATCCCTCCATACAACTCCGTTTTAATAGCTCATCCCTATTTGCATTGGGTTGGCATTCACTCTACGTGTTTATCACTATGACATTCCTGAGGATGGCATGATCTATTCTATATTTTTCTGGGGATGGTGTTTTTATCATTACTGTGAATTCCTTAAGCCCTTTTGACAGCCAAACGTTTTTAACCGATTACAGTAACTTTCCACATCATTTTCTCTTTATTATGACCTCTGTCATTAGGCTGTATCAAATTCCGGTGTTTGCCAATCCCAACCACCGTTTTTCCACAAGTAAAATTTTCTTTTGTTTCTCTTTTCATGGTGTTATTGGTTGTCAGCATCGTGATAGCAATACTCCACCTACTAGTGTCCACGTTGACCAAGAGCTTTAGGCTTACTCCGTTGACTTGAAAGGCCTCTCAACTATATGCGTGACATCTTTTCCATGCTCAGTTGTATTGCGTCCAAATATTACTATCGAGCGAACTGCATAATATCCAAACTCGTTGCAGAGTTATGAGTTTAGTAAAACTCAATTCCTTCCTTGGTTGATTCCTTTGTTAAGATTTGTTAAAGTTATTATAATTTAGTACCCTAACAAGTCCATTTTAATAGGTAGGTTTTTAGAAAATTTTAGTATTGAGTTGCATTTCTAATTACAGAGTTGGTTAAGACACGCTAGTCCCACACTCAACCTTACACGCCAGTTTCTTACAGCAATAATGTTGTTTACACAGGTTGGGTAGTGTAACTAGAGGCACCTAAACCCATTTTTCCAAATAGATGTTTCTTGAATAATTCCTTCATCGAGTCTTTTACCTTCTATAAGGAAGCAAACGATTATGGCCAGATGTCAGAGTTAGCTAGTTTCCTTAGTTAGCTAGCTTACCCTCCCTTGTGATTATAATAATACCATATAGTTAATTGGGGTAACAGTTATAAATCGTTTAAAAGGTTCTGTTGTAGTTGAATCGTATTATCCGTTTTATAATTTCTATTGTTTTACAATTTGAATAATTTTATTTTAATTTTAAAATAAAAATTACTGTTTAGAAATTGAATAATTTTATTGTTGTACACTTGTTTACTTTTATATAAATTTTATGGTTTCCTAGCATACCATTATAATAAAGGGATCAGCTTTGTATAACTACAGCACCTCTACGAATTTACAATTGAGACTTATGCCAAGACAACTAAATAAAATAAGTCAAAGAAGGACTCTGTATGTTTAGAAACAGCTCTAGATTTATATGCTTACCTACCTTAACTTCTGTATTAGATCAAATTGTGCACCTTTTTAAGAATATCATCAGAATGAAACAATATGGGGAATTGATGGAGTCACAGTTAGGTAGCTTTTAATTTGATTGCCCCTTGAATTATTGATAATTGTACCACATCATGAATGAAGGAGAAGCAGGATGACTAGGTGTTTATTCTCTTAGCATTCTTAAAACAAGCGGGTTACTCTCGTGCCTTTAAGAGAGGCTAAAGAATGAGCGAATTGTATGGTTATAATAGAATATATGCACCCTAAATTTGTAGGGGGTGAAACTGATGTAATTGATTTCCTTGCTCCATGATTTAGTTGATACTTATTGTGCATCATGGTATGTAGATACAGTTGAATTAATGAATGATTAAATTTCGTGCCTTGAAGTAAAGTAGATGACTACCTTGCCTCTTGAATTAAAATAAAGTTGATTTCATTGCGCATGCACTTATGTTGTTTCATGATGGATTTAGTAATGAATTTATCTTGCACCATGGAATTCATGTGATGTGTGTTGATTCATAGAACCTTATCGCACTGCGATTGTCATTGTTGTTTGTTGATTTAGCATATTTAGTTTTGGTCTGAATTGTGTCAGGTGGGATGTAGACACCTCCATGTTCCTCAGAAAAGTCGCCAGCCCTGAGACCTTAAATGGTTAAAATTGATGGGAACCTGGGCTTGAGCATTGCTTATGTATCTTGGAGGTCCTAACCATTGCAGGGTAGGACGGGTCAGTAGTCAGTCTTATTTATTGTCGGTTGATTGTCGTTCATTGCTTGCAGATGATTAATGTGCATCTTAGATCGTTATGTTGTTGTTGCAGTTGCATGCGCCATGTTCCTCATTGTATGGAGACTCTTAATCGAATGCAATTATTTTCCTTGTACACACGCACACACACAAAAAATAAAATAAAATTTAAAAATTGCACTTGTTATAAGAGGTTTTTCGTCGTAACGAGGAGGTTCATTACATATGGTATCAGAGCGGGTTAAACCCGCGACTTGGGATCGCTACAGATTTTGTTGACATGATTGGATTATATTGTTGCTAATTGAGTTTATTGTGTGTGTGTAGGTAATCATAGTTAGAGGACGTCATGGAGGCAGACGACAAGGTGCTAGGGGAGGAGGCACGATGCCCCCAGTAGCATCCACGCTTGAGGGGTCTAACCCCCAGGGAGACGAGCAGGTTCTCGGACAGGAGAAGATAGCAGTTGGTGATGTAGTCTGAATGATGAGATCTTTTTAGCACATGTCCGAGGCACTAATCAGTCGTTTGGACAGAGATGAGGCTAGAGCACTGGCACCCACCGAGGTTCCACCACACACTCCGATCAATACTGGTAGCATTCACCGTGAACTCGAGAAGGTAAAATTTCCCAAGTTCTTTGGTGCCCCGGATGGCACAGCCGCTGAGGCATGGTTGGAGAACATGATGATGTGCTTCGCACTTCGCGATTATACCTCCAACATGAAGGTCCGCATGGCAGTCTTTTAACTGAAGGGGAGCGCTCTTCTATGGTGGAAGACACTCCTACCACAACTAAACATGGTAGTTGAAGACGTGTCATGGGAACTGTTCAAGAAACGATTCTGAGAGAGGTACCTTTCAAAGGAATTCATTGAGCATAAGCTCAATGAGTTCAACGCCTTACGACAGGGAGGTCGTATGGTGCCTGAGTACGAGGCCCATTTTATGGAGCTTCTCTAGTATTCTCCGCACCTTAACACTGAGAAACTTAAGGTTAACAGGTTTGTATTCATCCTTAATGGCATCCTATGTGAAAAGGTTAGGATTTTGATGCCTCAAACCTTGCATAATGTTGTCCAAAAGGCCCTCATAGTAAAGGAGTAGCTTATCAGTGGGGGTCAGACCAGGACTCCAGCGAGACCAGCAGGGCAAGTTTCATCTGGAACACAACAGCACCAAACATCAGCGAGACATACACGGGGATATCGTGGCTTCCATAGGGGATCCACTTTCACTACACCGCGACAACCAACACCTCAGCAGCGAGCACCTTATCGGGGACCACAGCATCAACAACAACATCGCCCGCAACAACAGCAGTTTAGGCCTGTTCAACAGAACATACCAGGGTTCTAGGCCGGTGGGCCATCATCTTCTACTTCAGGTATTAGGACTACTGGGCCGAAGAAGGGGTGTTGGACGTGTGGGGAGCCACACTACCGGTGTGACTGTCCTGTGGAGAGGACCACAGAGTCCACATCAGTCGGACCCACTACCATGGGAGATATGGGCAAGGCTCATAGAATTCATGCATCAGTGAATAACTGCCAGGCAGAGCATCAATCAACTGTGCTCGAGACGATAGGTACCATTGCTGACCATACCCTTAGTATTTTGATAGATCCCGGTGCTACGAAGAGTTTCATTTATGGTGCAGTGCTAAAAAGAATTAAGGTAAAGGTAGTTGAATAGGATGATTTTAGCTTCATAGAGATGGCCTCGAGAGATAAAAAAAGGTTAGGGGAAAGGTTATAGGTTGTGCCCTTAACCTAGGAGAGTTTGTCACCAGGGCCAACTTGTATGTCACGATCTTAGGATCTTATGATGTCGTGATTGGTATGGATTGGTTGGAATCACATGAGGTGATACTCAATTGTAAGACAAAATTGTTGAGCTTGGTCGATTACGAGGGACAGAGACATGTGATTGTAGGCTGGAACTAGGGAGTTTCTCGAAGGTTCATCTCTTCCTTACAGCTACAGAAGAGTATGTGCAAGGGGTGCAAGCTTTATGCGATCCTTGCATTAAACGAGAAGGGAGTAGCATAAGGTCTAGAACACCTTCCGATGGTGAAGGAGTTTGCAGACGTATTTACAGAGAAGCTACCTGGGATGCTACCGGAGAGGGAGTTGGAGTTTACCATAGACCTGAAACCAGGAACTGAACCGATAGCAAGAACGCCTTATCGAATGTCGACCCTGGAGTTACAAGAGCTGAAAATGCAACTAAAGGAGTTGTTGGACCTGGGACTGATACGTCCTAGTGTGTCATCGTGGGGTGCACCTGTTATTTTCATACAAAAAAAGGATGGATCATGGAGTATTTGCATTGACTACCGTCAACTGAACAAGGCTACGATCAAGAATTAGTATCCATTGTCGATAATTGATGATCTATTCGATCAAATGAAGGGTGTGATGGTGTTCTCCAAGATCGATTTGAGATCAAGGTATTACCAGTTGCGGATCAAGGAGGATGAGGTCCCTAAGACCGCCTTTAAGACGAGGTTTGGACATTACGATTTTACTGTTTTACCATTTGGAATGAAAAACACCCCAGGGGTATTTATGAGTTTGATGAATGGGGTGTTCTGGGAGTACTTGGACAAGTTTGTCCAAGTGTTCATTGATGATATTTTGATTTACTCTCGTACAATAGAGGAGCATGACGAGCACTTGCGCTTGGTACAATAGTGTCTGTGAGAGAACAATTTGTATGGGAAATTGTCCAAATGCTCTTTTTATCAATTGAGGATTCACTACTTAGGGCATGTCATCTCCAGCGAAGGCATTGCCATGGATCCAGCCAAGGTCGAGGCTATCATGGAATTGCCTACTCCGAAAAATGTCACAGAAGTGCATAGCTTTATGGGTTTAGAAGGATACTATCGACGGTTTGTTGAGGGATTTTTGAAGATAGCAAATCTGATCAAGGAATTGCAGAAGAAAAACAAGAAGTTTGTTTGGACCAAGAAATGCGCGGAATCATTTCGGAGGCTTAAGGAGTTGTTGACAACAACATTGATACTAAAGGTCCTCGACATTGACGTGGAATTCTTGGTATGCAGTGATGCATCCAAGGAAGGTTTAGGCGGAGTTTTGATGGAAGATGGACGAGTGATTGCTTACATTTCGAGGAAACTGAGAAGGCATGAAGAGAACTATGCGATGCATGATTTGGAGTTATTAGCCGTCATATATGCCTTGAAGGTTTGGAGACACTACCTTGTTGGACGAAAATTTGAACTAAAGATTGATCATTGGGACTACAACAAATTTTTACGCAAAGCGACCTAAACGCGTGACAACGACGTTGCTCGGAATTGCTTAGTGAGTATGACTTCGAGATTACATACATAAAAGGAACAGTGAACCGAGTGGCGGATGCATTGAGTCGGAGACCATGCATCTTTTCGGTGTTGCCTCTTCAGACGAATCTATGTGAAAAGATTCTAACTTTATAGCGTTATGATGACTGGTACAAAGAGGTTGGGGGTTTTATCGGACAAAACACAATCAAGGTACCATGATTTGAGGGATTTTCATTTGATGGCGATGGTTTATTGAGGTTTAAAGGTCGGATTTACGTGCCACCAAACGACGAATTGAGGATGTTGATCCTGAGCGAGGCTCATAGAGCAATTTACATGGCTCATCAAGGAGTCACAAAGATGAGGGTAGACCTTAAACCCTTATTCTTCTAGAGGGGAATGAAGGCCGACATAGTCAACTATGCGGCCAGATGTCTAGAGTGTCAGCAAGTAAAGGTTGAACATAGACACCCAGCAGGATTACTAGAACCACATCTCATTCCAGAATCAAAATGGGAAGTTATTTCGATGGATTTTATTGTTGGATTGCTACTGACGATGAGAAGACATGACTCGATCTTCGTAGTAGTAGAAATTCTAACGAAGAGTGCTCACTTTATTCCTATACGACATATCAGGCACCTAACATAGCTAGATTTTTCATCAGTGAGATTGTGAGGCTGCATGGCATGGCTAAGAATATTATATTCGATCGAGGATTGGTGTTTACAGGACGATTTTGGACTAGTTTCCAAGAGGCCTTGGGAACCCAACTTAACTTTAGTACTGTGTATCACCCAAAGAATGACAGACAAACCAAATGAATGAACCAAACCTTGAAGGACATGTTTCACATGTACGTGATGGACCAACAAAAGCATTAGGAAGAATTCTTGCCGCTAGTGGACTTCGCTTACAACAAGAGTTAGTAGAGCACCATTAAGATGGCACATTTTGAGTTTCTTTACGGGTGATCGTGTCGAATGCCCTTGAGTTTTGATCGGCTTGAGGATAGGCTCCTGTTGGTACTAGAAGCGATCCAAGAAATGGAACAGAAAATGCAAACCATAAGACAAAGGGTTAAAGAAGCGCAGTATCGATAGAAGAGTTATGTCGATATGCACCGAGTCGACCATAGTTATGATGTCGGCGATCGAGTCTTCTTGCAGGTTAAACTGCATAAGAGTTCGATCAAGTTTGGAAGGGGAGCTAAACTCTCTCCTAATTTCGTGGAACCCTTCGAGATTATGGAGAAAAAGGGGCTCGTAGCCTATCGACTAGCCTTCATGATTCTTTAAGACGTATGCACGATGTTTTTCATGTATCTATTTTGAGACATTATATTAGTGATCCTACACATGTTATTGACATGAGTTTCTTGCAGGTATTGGACGAGGGAGCACTCATGGCTGAATTGGTCCACATCTTGGATCATCACGTTCGATAGCTATGATGTCGAACGGTGGATCAGGTCAAAGTCCAGTGGGACAATTATAGTCCACACTCGATGACCTGGGAGAACGCATATGATATGCACCAGCAGTTTCCATTTTTGTTTGATAGATAGACATATGTTATTGTGATACACTTATTTCAGCATTTATACTGAGAAACATCAAGATGAAGTTTAGACCAAGAGGGGGTGTATGTTACCATACAATTAATTGGGGTAACAGTTAGAAATCGTTTAAAAGGTTCTGTTGTAGTTGAATCGTATTATCCGTTTCATAATTTCTATTGTTTTACAATTTGAATAATTTTATTTTAATTTTAAAATAAAAATTATTGTTTACAAATTGAATAATTTTATTGTTGTACAATTGTTTACTTTTATATAAATTTTATGGTTTCCCAGCATACCATTATAATAAAAAGATCAAATTTGTATAACTACAACACCTCTATGAATTTACAATTGAGACTTATACCAAGACAACTAAATAAAATAAATCAAAGGACTCTGTATGTTTAGAAACAGCTCTAGATTTATATGCTTACCTACCTTAACTTCTGTCTTAGATCAAATTGTGCACCTTTTTAAGAATATCATCAGAATGAAACAATATGGGGAATTGATGGAGTCACGGTTAGGTAGCTCTTAATTCTATTACGCCTTGAATTATTGATAATTGTACCACATCATGAATGAAGGAGAAGCAGGTTGACTAGGTGTTTATTCTCTTAACATTCTTAAAACAAGTGGGTTACTCTCGCACCTTTAAGAGAGGGTGAAGAATGAGCAAATTGTATGGTTATAATAGAATATATGCACCCTGAATTTGTAGGGGGTGAAACTGATGTAATTGATTTCCTTTCTCCATGATTTAGTTGATACTTATTGTGCATCATGGTATGTAGCTACAGTTGAATTAATGAATGATTAAATTTTGCGCCTTCAAGTAAAGTAGATGACTACCTTGCCTCTTGAATTAAAATAAAGTTGATTTCATTTCGCACACACTTATGTCGTTTCATGATGGATTTAGTAATCAATTTCTCTTGCACCCGTGGAATTCATGTGATGTGTGTTGATTCATAGAACCTTATCACACAACAATTGTCAATGTTGTTTGTTGATTTAGCATATTTAGTTTTGGTCTGGATTGTGTTGGGCGGGATGTAGACACCTCCATGTTCCTCAGAACAGTCACCAACCCTGAGACCTTAAATGGTTCAAATCGATGGGAACCTAGGCTTGAGCATTGATTACGTGTCTTGGAGGTCCTAACGATTGCAGGGTAGGATGGGCGGGTAGTCAGTCTTATTTATTGTCGATTGATTTTCATTCATTGCTTGCAGATGATTAATGTGCGTCTTATATCGTTATGTTGTTGTTGCAGTTGCATGTGCCATGTTCGTCGTAATATGGTGACTCTAAGTCGAATTTAATTATTATCCTTGTACACACACGCACACACACAAAAAAGAAATATATAAATAAAGAAAATTGCACTTGTTATAAGAGGTTTGTCATTGTAATGAGGAGGTTCCAGCCATAAAAATCAACAAGTAAACCATAAAAAATATAACCAATAACCAGTAGAACAATAATCTAGGCTTATAAGTCAATTTCCATGATTTAAAAGTGAGTAATTGATATAAGAAAATGAGTTTTTTTGTAGCCCTAATGGTGGTGAAGAGGGTCTATGTATGTGCAAGTGAACACTCCCTGTAAATCTATCTCTCAGTACTCTATGTCTACAATGTGAGGGCCTCTAGACATCATCTCCTTAGTTATCCCTAAGAGTTGGGGATGGAAATAATTATGCTAAGAATAATATTGTTATGCCTATGAGTGATTTCTGGTGAGAGATCATGTGAAGAGGCTTTGTAAAGGTTGTTGTGAGAACTCTTGTTACAATTGGATTTCCAAGAGACCCTAGTAGAGAGATTTTGAATAGGCTTGTGTTAGAGCCCTAAAGGGGATGGAAATTGTCTAAGGTACTGCAATGTAGAGAAGGAACTATCATCCCTTGGGTTGTGTAGACTAATGGGGAAGAGACTTGGGCTATTAAAATTGTTGTAGGAGTTGCGTCATTATGTTTTAGTGAATTTTTGTTGTTACAGTGGATTGTAGACACCCATAGGTGCTTTTCCATACTTATGGAATCATAGCCCTAGTTCAAGGATGAATTGCTATTAAGAGAACTAAAGAAAGAGAGTCTATGGTTGGGTGCAATGTACTTTTTCTAAAGCAGGTTGTGTAAAAAAATTTAAAGTATAATTGTTTTAATCATTGTGTCAATTACGGTTTTAATGTGATGGTTGAATGTTACATTTAATCTGTATTTTGTATCTATGAATGTTGTGTGTATTTTATTGTTGTTGTACATGTTTAAACCATGTTCATTCATGTTTTTTTGAATTAATGATAATAGCATGCATGTATGTCATGTTGCACGTATTTTTTTCATTTGGATTCATATGTTAGTCGATTTTAGTAGTAACATGGCCTAGCAAGGGAATTGGGTATGTTACATAGAGGAATAGAAGAACTATAATTAAAGCAAGAAACATGCCTTAAATAATAAATTGTCTTAATCCCACACTATGGTTCTTAGGGCCATGGTTGGCGTTCTTTATCATCTGAGCGAGATATGGGTGCCATGAATAGGTTTTGTGTAGTGGAAATGGGTCTTGCTTTAATTATAGTTCTTCTATTCCTCTATGTAACATACCCAAT
>JASDQU010684221.1:0-22904 GCA_032191745.1 Picea mariana | reverse complement strand
TTTTCTAACTAAAACTATAATTCATTTTCTCCTTTACTTGATTACAATACTAAATGTTATAAGTGCAATAATTATGGGAACATAGCACGTGAATACAGAATTATCATAATCAAGTCTCCTAAAAAAACAGGGAAGAAGATTTTGTTACCAAGCATAGAGAAGAATACACAAAGGTGTGTAAAAGTAAGAAAGAAGAACCAAAGAAGTAAGAATGTGGACTTCTAATATATGCTCAAGTCAAAGGAAGAAAATGATACATTTGTAGTGGATGTTCAAAATACATGATAGGGGATCAGAACAAATTTCTCATCCTAAAGAAATAAAATGGTGGTAATGTTACCTTTGGGGATAATAATTCTACAAGGATAGTTGAAACAAGTACCATTAGTATTTATAATGGAGATACTAAAACATAGAATCTCTTGTATGTTGAAGGGTTAAAAAATAATCTTCTAAGAGTCAGTGAAATGTATGATCAAGGTTACAACCTTGCATTTCATTCTAAAGGATGTTAGATAAGAAAAAAAAGTTAAGGAAGATTAGTGAAAATTGAAAACAGATCCCCCACAGGGCCTTCATTCTATGAACCTATCACATAAAACATGCATTCATGGGATATTAACGCATACACCTAATTTCACTAGACATTAACAAATACCTACAAAAATTATTTTGATGGACCCCCCTCCCAATATATATTTCCAATAATAAAAACCTTTATTTTTACTATATACCCCTTTTTTATACCCCCAAAATACCTATAAATCCCCCCATGCTTTGTATCCCCCTAGAATACCTATAATATATTGACCTTATTTTTCAGATTAAAAAAAAAACTTTATGAATGAATGTGATAAGATATTGGTCAACAAGGTGAAGCCCCCATGAGATCCCCAAGTAATGTATATATTCTTGATGAGGTCAAAGGTGATTTATTTTTTATGGGAGTGATATACCTCTCATATCGTTAGTAAATGGAAGGACACAATTATGGGCAGAATCCCTTTTCCATTAATTTCAAGGGAGGATAAGTTGCAGACAAGAGAAAAATGAAAAGACACAAGGAAAGTTGCAGACAAGGGGAGTGTCGAAATTTAATAAGGGGGAGATTGTTGTAAATAGTGTTCTCATTGATTTCAAAGACGCGGGGAGACTACATATGTCCAATATAAATATTGCAAGATGGATATTGTTGGAAATATTTTATTTTTTATTTTTTATGTTCAATTTGGATACCCTATATTTGAAGGAATGATTACTCTACTTACATATCTCAAATGGAAACATTATTTTTATATCTTTCCAGTGGTATATGGAACTCCCTCTAAATCCTTCAGATTGAGGAGATATGAATTTTTATGTCAGACAACCGATCCAAAAAGTTAAGGTCCACCCAACGAGTCTTTATAGGTCAAACCTAAAAGTGAGAACATAAACACTATAAATATAGGATATATGTGTGCATTTGAAGAGAATACAAGAAAAAAAATCCATTTTTAGGTATGAAAAATATATTTTAGGTGCACACGAGAATTTGGAGAGTATTCTTGGGGTCTAAAGGTGTACAAGAGTATTTTGCTTGGAGTTTAAAGGCACATTATGAAGGAATAAGGTCTATGATACTGCAAATAATTTTTTTTGAGGTTGTGATAATACAATATAGGATTATATTCTAGGAATGATGCTACAAGTTTCACTATGGAATAAAGGAAAACTCTAACTATGGTTTGAATCTATGTCTAGGGTATTAATAAAAGAGAGGCATTGAAGCATGAACGTTAAGGGTATGATGATGCTATCAAATACATGAAGTGTGAATAATTCAAGTGAATTCAGAAGTACAATGTGTATGAAGATATTAGGTTCATTCCTATACAAGTATTACTAATTTGGTGCTCCACTGAGGATATTGGTGTCTCCAGTAGGTTGGTTCCTACAAAATTATTTCTAATTTGGTTCTCAACCAAGGAGATTGGTGTGTCCAGTAGGGCCCGAAAAACTATAAAAAATGCCAAAATGGAAAACTATTCTTTGAACCAGTGGAATAGGTGGGTGGCCACCCATATCTGTTTGGATCATATAATGAAAGCGTACAATGAATGGTTCTATATGAAATACAAATATAATGGTATAAATGAAATTCAATATCTAGGGATTAATAAGGGGTTTTACATATAAATTACTTATGACATACAATCTATTAACTACTAGGTGATTGCAAACCACTTACTCAAAAAAATGAAGTTTTTAGTAGATCCTTCTAAAAGGTCCTTTCTCCAACCACTTGCTCCAATATATCCTTTACTCACCTACACACCAAGAAGAAAACATCTACAAGTAATGTAGTTACAATAATTTAAATATAACTACCTAAAATAACTTGGATCAATAAGTTAGTTTCCTACAAAACATAGGTACATAGTTGATGCAGCCCCCCCTTCCATCCTGGGGATTTTGTGGCCTCCTAGTCTTGGATCTTCAAATTCCTTGAACCGAATTGGATCTTCATACCTTCAATAGACCCTGAAACAAATGTTACACACAGGTCCCCTTTATGTCACCTGCAAGTTCGAACTACCTGCAACTCTCCTCTCTGACACTTTAGTGATACCAATATTTGAGTACTAGCCCCGTGATAGAATCTTCTCCAATATGACCACAGGTTATGACCGTGAGTCAGCTCCTTTTCTCCACTTCAGGCTTCGGCAATATTATGACCTCCACCTTTGTTTCCTTCCGAGACACCTTCTTCTGAATGAACGAATCTCCACTGCATGTCCTCCTGGATCCGACGGTCCAACTTCACTTCGGATTTCATGAATTTGTGAAGATTTCGCCTACTCCACACACAACCTCTCTGGACCTCTATCTCCCGTATTTTCTAATCCGAAACCATGTATCATTTTTGCATCTAATGGCTAGGATCACTTTGTGACTTTGGGAATTTGGAGACCCCACTTCTCAAACACTTTAAACACCATAA
Source organism: Picea mariana (assembly GCA_032191745.1). NCBI lineage: Eukaryota > Viridiplantae > Streptophyta > Pinopsida > Pinales > Pinaceae > Picea > Picea mariana. Next base: position 19,921 of record JASDQU010684221.1, on the reverse strand, counting down.
ACTACGAAGTGTCGAAATGATTTGTGGCTAACCTTCATGCAACTTTCCCCATATCTGACAGTCTAGAATGATCTCGATCCCTCCTGGATGGATCATGATAATTAAATTTGGGAAACCTTAAAGGGATCCTCCCTTTGGAGATTTATCTCCGCTCTCCCTCTTGATCTTGTTCTTTCTCAAAATTTTGCCTCCTTAGATTGCTCTCTTCGATACTAAGTCGAATTTCAACATGTGCACGCCTTGCAACAGGTCTTCCTCCACGACTTATCTGCTCTCTGGACAACTTTCACTACTCCTCCTGATCTTTTGAGTCAAAATACTATGTCTCTCACTCCTTGTGGACAATATGGAATCTCTTTGCATGAAAAGCTCCAAGTTATCTCTCTTGGAATTTGTTTTTCCCAATACTTAGAACTTCTCAAAATGATTTCTTGATACTTAGCCAAGTATCGAATCTGCATGCATTTGCAACAAACTTCCTTAGATATTGACTCTTGAAGGATGACTATGCACTCCTTGCAACATTCCTTCCACGATCTATTGTTTCCTATGAACAATATGACTCTGAGTGTGATTCGATCTATGCACACCTTCATGATATCTCTCCTCAACTTTATGATTCAAGGCAGACTCTACCACACACACCTTGTAGAGGCTATGCACTCTTTGCAGACACAAGTTTCACATTATCTCTTATGATCTTATGATTCGAAACAGGTTCTGTCAACGCACACCTTGCAGACACTATGCACACTTTCACTTGCTTGTAGAAGAGAAACAATTGAAACTTATATAAATCTTCACAGATTCATACATTCAACCATGTGAACACATTCATGACATAATAACAAGAAAATAACAGAGAATTTCAAATAGAAAATAATCCTACCATTCATTCATTCAAATAGACACAGCAACACCAAACATTTGGAACAATAATCTTTTGTTATATTCATTCAAATGTTATATACATAGGTTCATACATGCTCTTCAACAACTCTACAACTCTCAGCAACAATGACAACAATCTCTACAATAGTCTCAACAAAAACTATCAACAACCTTTTATGGGAAACAATACAAAGATTTATACAAGAGAGAATGTTTGAGCCTTTCCCTCCAACTACTCTAGAGCTATCCAATCTAAATAAAAGTATCCAAATACTTAGGATTTATTACAATAAATATTTGTGATAGACATATAACATTAAACACATCGAATATGTATTACATGTAGCTTCATTAAAAGAAAATACATCCTCCAATGATCTCATGTGATCATCCAGCTCCAAACATTAAAGATGTTCATAAATTTCAATCTTTTTGGAACATTTGCGTGATACACATCCTTTAATTCTAAATTGTTTCTTCAAAATGCGTGCTAATGCACTTAGCTTTCCTCCACTTGTTCTTTTTTAGTGATGATCATGCATCATACTCCTCTGTATAAAAATTCATGGACTCATATCCATGATCTCTTGCACTGACCTTCCATGCTTCTAAATATTCGCTTCATTTACTGAACTAGAATATTCATTTGGGTGTCCTTTCCACTTTACCAAATACTCAAAATATTTTTTTCTCCTTGTCTTCTTATGAGTTCTCTGATCTATTATCTTCTCCATATGTGGCTTCTCTACTACATGCATCTTCTTTTTCCACTGAATCCCTTCTGATCTTATGATCCCCTAGTTCCATGTTCCTTGTAAGGATACAGGCTTGCAATGTTGAATATGGGCGATATACCCACATCTTATGGCATCTTTATCTCATAAGCATTCTCATCAAATTTTATTAGGATCTTGCACGTTCCTATCTTCTTCAGCTTTAGTTTATTATATGGTCCTCTTGGGAACCTCTCCTTCCTGAGATGTGCTAGAACTTGATCTTAAACTTCAATTTGAATTTTTCTCCTATGTTGATCAGCTCTGCATTTATATTCGTTGTTTCTCCTCTACAACTGCTCTTTGATCTGATTATGAAGCTCCTGCATTTCTGCAGTGAATTCTTTGGCTCTAGTGCTTCTAAATTCACTCTACTCCAGATCTATTAACTCTGACACTCCTAATGCCGACGCACGCTCCCTCCCCAACTTGCAGGTCGAAAGGTCCACGTCAACATAGGATCTTTCCCTTACACTGGCCCGAAGAGCTTTACACTAGCTCTTATATTTCCCTATCGGCAAATCTGTACCCACAACAAACTCTCACGATATCCCCTCTTTGCACTTGGGAGATCGGATTTCGGAACTTCACAAATCCGACAGTCAAACACCTGTCTCTCAAGTCCCCGAAACCCAAAAAATTCAACGATGACCCTTCTCTTTCCTTTTTGAGATTTTCCTTATCACAATTTCAGCGGTCGTGGTGTCGAGTAACTTGCTCCCGCGATTCCCGAAACCTGATTTTCCGAAATTCCGACGCACTCACAAAGTTGACCTTTCAACACCCCTTTACTCCATCAAGACTTCGGACTTTGTGATATCGCGAATCCTGATGCAAAGGTTTTGGGACTTCACCCCACAAAACCCTGAAACGATCGACTGTATTGACTTCATGTCAATAGTGCACCATCTGTCCGTTTGTTGACTCCTCCGTGGCCCACACAAATCCTCTTAGCTTTCGGGATGTCGCGTTTTGGAATATTACGATTCCCGTTGCAAGGTTTATGGGACTTCCACCCATGAAAACCCGATACAAGTATCCACGTGTAAATCCAATGGCCCTTATGGCTCATATCTACAGTCCTACTCCTCCTGAGGTTAGAACCTTTCGACACTTTCGCCGTAACTCCCCTGCTTCTCTGTGAGATCTAACGGCTCACGGGACTTCGCGGACTCTCCACCGAGAATTCCCACCGTCTGTCTCTTCCTCTGAGAACTCATCCTCCTGCGGTTTGAAGTTGCTACACTTTCTTTCAGCCACTTCAAAGGCTTCGAATTCTTTTGAACTTTTTCCAACTCAGAACTTTTTAGAAAATCCCTGTCCGCACTCCTTGTGGTAGATTTTCAACCACTTTCAAGTTCTTGAATCCCTTCGACCCTGTGCACTCCTGCAGCAGAAATCTCTAAATTATTTGCTCAGGCTCGCAACCCTAAGACTTCACTCAGCCTGCATACTCCTTGCACAGCTCCTGTACCTGCCTGCACTTCTGTGGAAATGAGAACAAAATCTATCTCTTCTGAGATTTCAGAGACAAACCTCTGAACCTTTTGTCAACGCACTCCTTGCGGAAACTTCAACTACACTCCTTGCAGGAACTCTTGCTCAGATAGAGAAACAATTGGAACTCAATTCATTACCCTTTCCTCTCAGATTTCAAACATTCAACAAGAAATCATTCATACACAGCATAAAATCAATTGCATGACAGAAAGAGTAAAACATTCATTAGCATAATATTCAAAGATGCCTACATAGAGAATATATGAACACCATGAGTCTGAATTACAACTTTCTTTGTATTAATTCAGAACTTCTATACATGGAGTCTGCTACACAGCTCTCTGCTTCTACTCTATGCTCTTCTCAATAATGCTGCCTTTTTTTACAAAACACAATGAGGGTGTCTATATCTCGTTTCCCTCTTGTGCTCTAACACTGTCCAATCTAAAATTAAATTCTATCTACCTTACATTAACTACCATAAATGCCTTCCATCTACTAATGATGAGAGCCATTCTCTCAAGTTCCGTTTACATTATACAAGTGTGCTCCTTCTTAATTATCGTATTTAAGATGGCGCATCAATTTCAAGGTGATTTCACAATTTGCATTGGCGCTTGTCCAGTTGTCTTTTGATTCCGCGTTGGATCGCTTGAGATGCTCCTACATCAACTCCCCTTGGATTCATTCCATATACTATATGAAATCGTCTCTTTATGGTACTTATGTTTACTAAGTCATTGTATGCAAACTCTGCTTGTGCTAGAATCTAATCCCATTGACTATGATGTTCAGTGACCAAACTTCTCAGCAAATCTCCTAAAATCTAATTCACCACCTTAGTATGTCCATCCGTTTTAGGGTGATATGCAGAACTAAAGGATAGTTATATCCCAGTTTATTCCAAAATTTCCTCCATAAATGACCAACAAATTTGGTATCTCTGTCTGAAACAATACTCCTAGGAATCCCATGAAGTATCACAACTTCCTTGAAAAAAATGTTAGCAAGGTGCATTGCATCACTGGTCTTCTGGTATGGGATAAAGTGTGCCATATTTGAAAATCTGTCAGCTACCACAAATATGGAATCACTTCCTCTTTGTGTTTTTGGCAATCCCAACATGAAATTCATGCTTATTGCATCCCAAGGCCTGTTTGATACAACCCAATATTTTGTCACCTTCCCTTGGCATACTGGAAAATCATACATCTATTCACAAAATTATTCACCTCCACCCTCATACCTGGCCAATAGTATGAATTGTTCAACTGTCCAAACGTTTTTTCATCGCCGAAATGTCCGACTAGACCTCCACTATGATTTTCCTTCAGTAAATTCTCTCTCATCAAGCATTTCGGTATGCACAACTGGCACCCTTTAAACAATAACCCATCTTGAATCAGGTACTATGTCCATTTACTTATTTCTCTAAGCACAGGATTCACACATGCTTCATATGCCTCCTTAAAATATGGATCATCACAATACATTTCCTTAAGGTGTTCAAACCCCAATGTTTTCACTTGAAATTTCTGCAGAATCAAACATCACCTTCTCAATGCATTAGCAACCTTGTTATCATTACCAGAAATATGTTTAATGACAAAAGTGGAAGTTTGCATAAACTCTATCCACTTAGCATGTCTTTGATTCAACTTCTCTTGTCTAGTTATAAATTGTAGAGCATGATTATCACTATACAAAACAAACTCTTTTGGAACAAGGTAGTGCCCCCATTTCTTCAAGGCTTGAATTATGGTGTAAAACTCTTTATCATATGTTGAGTATTTCCTTTTAGTATCATTCAACTTCTTGCTGAAATATGCAACATGCCTATTATCTTGGGTCAAGACCGCTCCAATTGTAGCTCCACTCGCATCACATCTTACTTGAAATGTCTTCTCGAAATCATGCAAGACCAGACTCGGTTGTTTTGTTATCTTATCCTTTAATATATTAAAGCTTTTATCAGCCTCTTCTATCCATTTGAAATACTTATGTCTTTTCTTCACTATATCCATCATTTGTTCACCAATCTCATTGAAATTTCCAATGAACTTTCGATAGAAACTCGTTAATCCATGGAATATTCTCACCTCAAATATACTCCTTGGTGACAACCATTCTTTGATTTCTTTCACCTTCTCTGGATCCATATTCAACTCATTTGAAGAGATCACAAAACCCAAGTAAATGAGTTTTGTCTTCATAAAAGYGGATTTCTTTAAATTTATCATCAGCTTCTCCCACTGCAATATCCTCATCACTAATTTTAAGTGCCTCAAATACCCTTCTTCAGTTTTACTAAAGACCATTATATCATCTAGATATACGATCACAAAATTACCAATAAAATATTTCAACACTTCATTCATCAACCTCATGAAGTTACTCGAGGCATTTATTAAGACAAATGGAATAACAAGACATTCATACAACCCCTCATTTGTCTTGAAGGTTGTTTTCCATTCATCACCTTCTCTCATCCTTATCTGGTGATATCCACTTTTCAAATCTATTTTTGAAATATAGTTTGCTCCACCTAAACAATCCATTAAATCATCCATCCTTGGCAATGGAAATATGTACCTAATAGTTATTTTGTTTATGGATCTTGATTCTGTACACATTCTCCATCCTCCATCCTTCTTTGGACTCAACATAGTTGGCACTATGCATGGACTCAATATTTCTCTAACCAAACCTTTTTGCAACAAATCCTAGACTTGTCTCTTTACCTCCTCATTCTATTGAGGTGTCAATATTTACACTGCTTTTTTCGAAAGACTTTCTCCTAGTATTAAGTCAATGTGATGGATAATATTTATGATAGGTGGAAATGAGCTTGGCAACTCATCCACTAGTATGTCAGCAAAATTCTACAACAGTTCTTGAAATTCTTCAGGAAGATCATCCATACAAGTATTTGTAAGGAAGACTCTGGGATTCCTCACCAGAACAAATTGCATCTCCTGCTCCTTCCTAACTTCACTCAGGAGTTCCTTCCCACTCATGAGAAGTATGCTCATCTTGTCTTCTTCCTTCACTTTCTTCTCCACAATTGGCAGCAACATGTATGTCCTACCATTCTTCTCCAAAGTATAAGTATTTTTTCTCCCATAATGAGTTCCATTCATGTCGTACTGCCATGGTCTCCCACAAAAAACATGACATACATCCATGGTAATCACGTCACATAGAATCTCATCTATGTATCCTCATATTTTAAATTCAAGAAGGAATTGTTTAGTTACCGTTACCTGATGAAATTTCTGCAGCCATGAGACCTTATACAAACTCAGATGTGTAGTTGTCTCCAACTCCAATTTCTCCACCATATCCATGGATACTAAATTATCAGTGATCCCGTTGTCATTTATCACCTTGCATATTATGTGTTTATTCTTGCAAGTTGTTCTAAACAAATTGTTCCTCTGTACTGGCTTTTCAACCTCTGGCTCTGGATTTAAGAGAACCTTCTTCATCATCAGAGATATTCCATCTTCTGCACCTTCTGCTTCAATATTTCTATTTTTTCCTTCCGAAATGTGAGCTTCACCTCCTTCTTTCTTCCTCTCGGGTCATTCCCAAGACATGTGTCATGTCTTTCCATAGGCATAAAACTTCACCTCTCCTCCTCTACCTCTTCATTTTCCTCGAGTAAAAGAGTTTCTACCACCACTCTGTCTCCCTCAAGAACTTCCTCCTCTTTCAGAGTGACTATGTGGTTTCTCAACCTCACCTTTGGGCTTATGTGCCTTGTCGTGGGAAATTCCCTTGCCTCTATTTAAAATTCTACCTCTTCTTCGTTGACTCTGCTTTCGGGCCTCTTCTTCTTTCAGCATGATCTAATATGTGTCCTCCATCATCCTTACTGTCATCATGCTGATTTCATCCTAGATTTCATATCTCAGGCTGTTGATATACCTAGAAACTTTTTCCTCGTCTCTCTCTTTATGTCTATCCCTAATGTTAAGTCTATAGAACTCTTATGTGTACTCTTTGACTTTCATTCCTTTCTATCTCAGGTTCTTCAATCTTCTTAATGGATTTATCTGATAGTCCTTGGGTATGGATTTATCCTTTAACTTGGCTACCATTCTATCCTAGCTCTTAATATTTTTTTTGCCTTTACTTCTTCTGTCATTTTGCAGTTCATCCCACCACAGCGTTGCATGTGTTAGTAACATTTCTTGTCCTGGGCACAAGAGTATTCAGGTCTGCAAGTTGCACGAGAAGCACCCCAGCGCAGTATGGAAAAATCTCATTTTGGGATTCCACGCAAGTAAGCGGGTGAGATTATATTGTCGACGGTTCGGATTCATCCATAAGAGCATATCAGCGGTCGGCAGGAAATCGCGGTTAGCGGAGTTGCGCTGAGATTAGCGTGACGGATAGCGCCTGTATTGCATGCAGGAAAGGATAGAAACCATCCATCCAAAGGACACGTAGTGTGAGATCTAGTCACATCAGCTTTTCATCATTCGGGAGTTCGAAGGGTGAGGGTTCTATGTCATTCTACATCTCGAAACCCCGAACTCCGAAGTGTCGAAAGTGCCTAGAGTCGGGCCCGCAGTTTCATGGAGTAGTCTCAGCTGTCCATCCAAAGGGGACACCTGGTGTGCGATTAGTCTCTTCACCTTTTCGCCCATCATGACCTCGAGGCGCAAGGAGCAGTTCCTTCATATCCCTGAGGTGCGAAGTGCCAAGAGCATCCAGGACCCGGGGCCCAAAGCATCGTCGAGTAAGTTCAGGACCGTCAGATATGAGAGGGACGTGTGGCACCTAATTAAGCCATATTGATGATTCGCTCATCACGACTATGATAAACAAGGATCGGCTCCTTCCTATTCACAAACACCGAAAGTGCCTTTGAGAATAAACACAGGGTCATAGCCCGTGGTCACTTGGGAAATAAAAAAGTTGTGCAAGAGGGGCCAAAGGCATCAAGTTTGGTCATAGAAGGGATCATCGTGATCTCCAGGTGCCATCTGATTCGACCTCATCCTGGTTTTCTCTTGGAGTAAATGAAGGTGAGAAGGGGTGGTTGAAACCTCTCCTCATTCATTAAGTGTAAGGTATGGAGGGTCTAGCAAGCCATCTGCCCGAGAGGGTCCTGTGTACCATTTTTTTTTTCAAAGAAGCCATGTCGAGTCCTCAACTAGCCCAAGAGGTATGAACACACTAACTCGACACTTAATGGCTTAGCTACTCCCTTTGCAGGAGCCATGCGCAGTTAAGGAGGCATCTGACGAGTAATACCCATCTGAATTTGACTGAAGGGACACCAAGCCTTGGATGACTGAGCACGCCTCTATTAGGCAAATTTTTCTGAGTATATAGACTCAGTCTTTGTAATTTGTAGGGATGAATGGTTGAGCAAGGCTCCTAGTTGTAAAGATTTAATGAAGCACTGTTATTCCTGGTTATGTGTGGACTTTTGAGACTTCTTGCCTTATGAATGTCAGTTTCTTTCACATATTTGTTTACACTATATTAGAGCAGCTTGGAATTGGAGGATCCAGTCGAGTTGTAACTGTTATAGGATGATGTAGGTTGGATCACTGTAACAGTTGCATTGTTTCTAATTGGTCTCTATGATTTTCTTAGCACTCAATGACTTGGAATTGGAGGATCCAGTCAAGTCCCCCTTTTAGTTTCTTGAGGCCCTAAACCAAGAGGATCTTGCATTGAGAGTTTTTCTTCTACAAACTACTAAAAGGTCTGTTGCCTAAGGTAGTTTGTTCACCCCTCTGACCAAGTCTTCAACCTGCTCATCTTTAAATCAACTCACTGACTGAAGTTAGATCAAGACCTCCTTTGTTCCTTACATACCAGACCCAGTCCCTAAGTTAGAGTGATATCTTCTCGAGTCTCTACCCATTTGATCACCCATTACAAACTATAGTGACATAAAATTGATGGGCGTTGGGCTCTGCTCCTGCAAGCAATCCAGGAGTGACTTCTAACGCTAACATCATGTCCTTTTAACCTAGTGACAATGTGTTTCACCTTTTTATCCTCATCGATATCTTCATAGTCGAAATACTTATCCATTTCTTGTATCCTTTCAAACAAGTATTCAACGTCCAAATTACCTTCATACATAAGGATGTTTATCTTTGCTCTAGCTCCCAACTTGACAACCACTTTTAGTAAGCGTTCTTCTACAGCATCCTCTACTATAGCTTATTCAACTTCCACTTCTTCATTCACTACATCATTGATGTCTCCAGCATCAAGTTCTCTCCTTTTCATTTTTTTCATGGCATCCAATCTTGAGCACAATTCTCGCATTTCACTTTCCATGGCTCGATTTGCTACAGGTGGCTCTGCACGTCTCCTAGGTGGCATTATGCTGACATATCTGAAACCACTGATGATATCAGGCCACTCCTTTGTCTCCTTTGTCTAAATAAATCAATTATGTGTTATCTAATACCACTTGATGCGGGCCCCCCTTCCCTCCTGGGGGTTCTGCGACCTCCCGGTCTTGGATCTTCAAATTTCTTGAACCGAATTGGCTCTTTGGGCCTTCAATAGACCCTGAAACAAATGTTACACATAGGTCCCCTTGATGTCACCTGGAAGTTCGAGCTACCTGCAACTCTTCTCTCTAGCGCTTTAGTGACACCAATATGTGAGTATTATCCTCATGATAGAATCTTCCCCAATATGATCGTGATTCAACTCCTTTTCTCCACTTCAGGCTTCGGAAATATTGAGACCTCCTCTTTCGTTTCTTTCTGAGATACCTTCCTCCGAATGCATGGATATCTATCACATGTCCTCCTCGATCCAATGGTATAGATTAACAACTTCTTTGAACTTCTATCTCCCGGATTTCATAATCCACTTCCACGTATCATCTTGACAGCCAATGGCTAGGATCACTTCACAACTTCGGCAACCCCACTTCTCAAACACTTAAAAAAATTCAAAATACAAAGTGAAAAAATTATTCATAGCTAACGTTTGTGCATCTTTCCCCAGATATGACAATCTAGAATGATATTGATCCCTCCTGGACAGATCTTTCTCATTAATTTTGTGAAACCTTAAAGGTCTCATCCCTTTGGATATTTCTCATTTCTCTCCCTCCTGAGCTTGTTCTTTCTCGAACTTTTTCCTCCTTGGAGTTCTCTCTTCGATCAAATTTCATCCTATTCATGCCTTTCAACAAGTATTCCTCCATGACTTAGCTTCTCTGTGGATGACTTTCACTACTCCTCCTAAGATTCTGAGTCAAAAATACTCTGTTGCACACTCCTTGCGAATAGTATGCACTCTCTTTGCATGCAAAGATCCAATTTATCTCTCTTGGACTTTCTTTTTCCCAACACTATGAAATTATCAGAATGATTTCTCGATACTTAGCCAAGTATTGACTCTGCATGCATTTGTGACAAAATTCCTTCAATATTGATTCTTGAAGGATGATTGTGCACTCCTTACAACAATCCTTCCAATCTCTATTGTTCCCTCTGAACAATATGACTTTGAGTGTGATTTGATCTATGCACACCTTCAAGCTATCTCTCCTGAACTTTCTGAGTCAATGCAGACTCTGTCACACACACCTTGTGGACGTTATGCACTCTTTTCAGACATAAGTTTCACGTTATCTCTTCTGATCTTATGAGTCGAAACAGACTCTCTCAATGCACACCTTGCGAACACTATGCACACTTGCACTTGCTCATAGAAGAGAAACAATTTAAACTTATCTAAATCTTCACAGATTCATACATTCAACCATGTGAACACATTCATAACATAAGAAAAAGAAAATAACAGAGAATTTCAAATAGACAAAAAGCCTACCATTCATTCATTCAGATAGACAAAGAAACACTAAACATTTGGAACAATGGGTTTCTATTATATTCATTCAAATTATATATATACATAGGTTCATACATGTTCTTCAGCATCTCTACAAATCTCAGCTACAATGGAAACAATCTCTACAATAGTTTCAACATCAACTATAAGCAGCCTCTTCTGGGCAACAATACAAAGCTTTATACAAGAGGGGCTCTTCGAGCCTTTCCCTTCAACTATTCTAGAGATATCCTATCGAAATAAAATCATTCAACTACATAGGATTTATTATAATAAATATTTGTGACAGACATATAAGATTAAACATATCGAATCTGTACTGCATGCATCTTCATTAAAATAAAATACATCCTCCAATGATCTCATCTGATCATCGAGCTCCAAAACATTAAAGATGTTCACAAATTTCAATCGTTTTGGAACATTTGTGTGATACACCTCCTTTAATTAAAAATTATTTCTTCAAAATGTGTGCTAGTGCGCTTAGTTGTCCTCCACTCATGCTTTGTTGGCGATGCTCCTACATCAATAACCATAAAAAAATACATCAATTACACATGATTGAGAGAAAGAAGGAAGAGAGTTATCTTATATTAGAATGAATAATAGATTAAAAAGAACAAAGTCACTTGATCATTGTTGTGGTACCAACTGGAACTACCATCTGGATTCCTCCTCCCAGGCTACTAAAGGATAATTAACCTCGACAATCCTAAATCAAAGTATGTGAGGAGAAGAGAAGGATTATCTTCCTCCAAGAGGATAGTATGACAAAGTGGTGTTAGAAAGAAGGATTTCCATAAAAATGGATTGGACTTAAAATCATGGTAAATAACTTCTTGCATACTCGAGCAAAAAATTGATAGCATATGAGTGTTCCCCCACTCCTCCACCAAATGGATGTATTTATGCCAAGAATAGTTGGTTGGAGTAGTTATGTATAGGGAATAGAAGGTTAAAAACTTGGGAAACTTGTAAACTTTGACAAAAAATGTACATTTTTTGCACATTTATATTTGTTAGTGCATTTTGGATGTACACGCATGTTTCTAAAGGGAAACTCTAGTATATAAAGTTATATACATGTATTTTCAAAGAAAGAGTAGAATATGGATTTCCAAAAGGTGGTTTTTAAAGCGTTTCAAGAGGAATTTTTGTCTACAAATGTAAGTGGATTTGAGATCAAGGCCAATGAATTCATCTATGAATATGGAGTGGAAAGCGATGTTATAACATAATTTCATCAATATAAAATAATATTGTTATAAGTATACTACTTTTAAGTTTATTTAATTTGGAATATAAAATTTTGAAGGTTCCTCTTGGTTGTGTAATTGTTTCTCTAACCTATAAATATAGTGTACATATTGTTGGAGAAATTTCTATTTTTGACACACTAGTTCAGTTGGAATTAACCGACTAGTTCTATTTTAGACTTTCTAATTTTACCATCACTATTATGCATGCATGCATTCCTAACGAAAGATAATTGCTTGATTTCTGTTCTTAATTATGGAATGTCTTGCCCTATATATGAGTGTATTCCACTCATTCATTGTATCATATCGATCATGATCTATGTATCAATCATCAGCTCACTGGAGTAGTGTGAATATATTTTCTCATTCTTCCATATTGAATCTCTCTACCTTTCTTGATAAGCTTTGTTTGTACTTTCTTTAGCTAGATCTCTTGTGAAGGTTTCCATGAAACACTGATATGGTATCATAGCTATGTTTCTTGGAGCAATTCAGAGAAGCCAAAGAATAAGGAAAATCAGGGTTTCAGCGAGATAAATCTGTGGTCATAAATTTCAGTAATTACTCCTCCCAAAATGTTACGTTTTGGTGGAAACAACTCACTATGACAGTAAATCGGCCCATGTTGGAAGTGGGTTTTCAACCATTTGGCGAGATTCTTCACCGTTTGCTCAGAACGTAAGCCGCAAGATCATCTCTTGAAACTTATACGAATTTTCACTTAAAGTGCCCTTTCTGTCGTGATTTCTTAATTTTCCACTTGCAGATTGAGAGAAAATTTTTAAGGGTTCTTAGAAAAAGTAGGATAGATGGATATGACAACTATTATACAATCAAACTTGGTGGTAATCCTCACACCATTAAATTATTTTGATTGGAATCCCAAGGTGACATTCCAACTCAAAAGAAAAGGACTGTATAATTTGACGATGGAAACAAAAACATAACCTACATCAGCGATTGAGAAGATGAGATGGGAAAACCATAATGATGAGGCCACAAGACTACTTCTTGAGTTAATCTCCACTGATTTTTGGTTTCATGTTTCTGCATGCAAGACCCCAAACAATATCTGAACCACCTTGAAAGGACTCTTTGGAAAGAAGGATGAGATGCGAGGTCATATGCTTGAGGTAGAGTTGAATACCTTAGACCCAAAAAGTTTGGATAATATACAAGATATTTTTACTAAATTTAAATCTTTTCTATTAATCTTGGGTGAATGTGGTATTGATAATTCTACACAAGAGAAACAACTTATTCTAACAATCTTGTCCAAGCTAGGAACAGAATACGTTGTATATGTCTCCAATTTCCATTCTGGCAGATGTCTTTTTGGAACAAATTGGAAAATGACTACGTTGGCTCAGTTCATAGAGTATCTTACAAAAGGGAAGACAAAACTCATACAGATGGGCCTCATGAAAGATCCTAAAGCACATGCACTCACCATGCATGATGGGAAAGGATCGTTCAAACAGAACGGGAAGGAGGGATATTCCAAACCCTTTAATGATTCTTCAGGTTCCAAAGGCTCTTCAGATTCCAAGAAGAATAAGAAGGGAAAGAAGTGCACTTATTGCAATAAAGTGAATCATGAATAATCCACATGCATGAAGAAACAGATCGATCTTATGGCACAGACACTTTAGCAGAACAACCTTGGAAACTTCATTCTAGAGGGAGTTAAGAAGTGAAAGGAAGAATATCTTGCTCCTAAGAAAGGTAATCATCATGCTCTGGTTGCAATTAATTCCTCATCTGATTCATGGTTTATAGATTCTAGTGCATCCCATCATATGGTAGCGAAAGAGGAAGTTTTCTATTCTTTGAGTCCATGCTCAAGACCCCCTATTCTCATGGGGGATGACGCTCTAGTAGCAAGAGCAGCAGAAGGGAGAGTGGAAATCCACAATGGGAGTTTTGAGAATGTTTTGAGAATGTTCTATATGCTCCAAATCTTTCTATGAATCTGCTCTCAGTTTATCAGATCACTCAAAAAGGTAAAAAGGTTGAATTTACATCAGATTCAGTTTTAGTAATTGACATGCATGACAATTCTATCATTGCAATTGGTGAGGTGGATCAGAATTCAAGGTTGTATAAATTCACTAAGTTCTTTTATGATGACTCCTCTATTCTACTTACACATAAGGAGATTACTTTGCATGCACCTCTAGTGCAACATTCATATACTCTTGTTATTCCATCAGTTTCAGACATCATAAATGATTCCATACACTCAAATTTTGTACATGGAAATAAACAGGTAGTACATCTAGATAATAAGCCAGCGTTGAAGCTTCAACAGATGACCAAGAAGGCACATACCACACTTCAGGCAATAGGCAAACTTGCAGGGAATCCATTGGATTTGAGGAGGCATTAATCTCAGCATGAGGAGCCTTATCATGTATTTTCAGCTTCAAAACTTGTGATGCCCATGCATTGCTATATGGTTCAATCTACTAATCCATAGAACCACAATAGAGTTGTGGGAAATCCATTATGGAAAGCATCCATGCAAAAGGAGTATGACACACTCCTACAGAACTAGACTTGGAATCCGGTTCCACTTCCACCAGAAAGGAATATTTTCAGGTGCAGATGGGTCCACAGAATCAAGAGGTACAAGGCCTAATAGGTTTCCAAAGGACTTCATCACATCCATAAATATTTCTACATCTTCACGAAGACTTTCAGTGAGAAGAAGTTTCAGAATTTGCGGGATCGTCTTGCAGTGAAGAACACAGTTGCCGAGCAGTTTCCATTTTCTTCTTTTGATACATTATCTTTTGAGGGGGGGGGTTTGTTCCCACACGGTTTTCCATATTTCCTCACTTTTATTCAGTGTTCATTAGTTGCATTGTACATGAGTACCTAAAATGGCCTAGTAGTCGGGACTCATTTTTTACTCCATAGTGATGTTCACGGGGGGTGTTGGAGAAATTTTTATTTTTGACACACTATTTTAGTGGGAGTTAACTGACTAGTTCTATTTTAGACTTTCTATTTTTACCATCACTATTATGCATGCATGCATTCCTAAGGAAACATAAATGCTTGATTGATTTTCATAATTATGGAATGTGTTGCCCTATATATGAGTGTATTCCACTCATTCATTGTATCATATTGATCATGATCTATGTATCAATCATCATCTCATTGGATTAGTGTGAATATATTTTCTCATTCTTCCATATTGAATCTCTCTTTCTTTCTTGATAAGCTTTGTTTGTGCATGCTTTAGCTAGATCTCCTGTGCAATTTTCCATGAAACATTGACACATATTGCATCTTATCAATAGAATAAAAAGGTTGAATTTATGTTCTACCATTCCAATGTAAAATGATATGTGTCCAAGAGAGATGGAAATTGGGATTGTTGTGTGTTCCCCATGGAAACAACTCTTCTCGAGTGCTCAGTCACAACAGTCCAGAACACATCTTCTACACTTTTCAAGTGATTTTTCAATCCCACATGTTTTTCTTCAATGAATTATTTTCACAAGAGAGGAATGTCACCTCCATAATATCATCAACAAGATACTTTTTATCACCAAAGTCATCCACCATATCTTAAAAAATGGTTTCTATGGTCTTCTCTAGGTCAACAATTTTCTTGCACTTTTCATCAAACTGCTACAAAAGGATAGTTTGGAAGAGAGAATCGTCATCTTCTAGATGGGTATGGGTTGTCTTAAATTTACTACTAAGGCACTGATTCTCAATCTATAGCTATGCAATGATGATGTAAGGAAGTGAATTTTTGGTGAAGTCACCTGTGAGATTCTTTCAAGGTGATGGCCTTCTTCTTACAAATCTCCTATAGTTTTTGAGGCATTGAAGCTTCATATTCATCCAATATTAGCAGTGTTGATGGAGGGAAATATCCAAGCAAAAAGACGGAAAATTTATCACAACAAGAGGTCAAGGTAACCAATAAATAGTTGGTCTCTTAGACATGTAGAATTTTAGTCAATCAAATATGGGTTTCCAGGGGAAGAATCCACCAATCCTATGAATACATATCTATAAACTATTCATTGATCAAATACCAAACTGGTTGAAATGCACATAACTATTTTTCAACATGGAGAATCTAGTATATCATCCATGCAATAACAACAGCCAATCGTACCAATTTTTCATTGTCTAGTTGCATAAGTCAAACAAGTTGCATCTGAGAGATAGTTGACTTTGTAGAGAAGAGGATCAACTTGATGGATACTTTAATTGAGTCAATACAAATATATTTGGGAGATAAAAGTATAGGTGGTCGACACAAGAACTAGGGAGTCCATCCCAAAAATCATGTGTAGTCGTCTGAGATCCATTTTCCCTCACATCGAGTCATTGACCCACCAGGCGAGGGTTTCAACCATACTCAAATCTAGATTGGTCGAGTCATCCAATGATACAACTTATTGAACTCGTCCAAAATCATGTTGAGGTTGAAAAACTCCAATATTAAGTTGAACAAAACAAAAACAAAAAGAGTCTCGTGTTTAGTAAATAAGAGATGAGGGAAGTTGATGGTTCAAGCAAAACAAAGTGAGGGAAAACCTTAGTCAATTCGACTTCACACCAATTTGGGCATAATTCGTATAATCCAAAGGTTCAAACAACTCGAAAATCATTACAAATAATGTCTAGGGAACATTTAAAAAACCACAAACGAACTAAGATCAAATATAACTTCAACCATATCCTGTAAAACCCTGGATCATGAACTTTAATACTTCCAAATCACAACAAAAAGTAGGGTATCATGCATAAAATAACCAAAGATGCTTAATAAACATTAATTTGCTTCACCATTGTCTTAATATCATCTAATTATTTCTTTGGGATCCCAAGATCAAATAACCAATTTCTCTAATACCATGTTGGAACAAGGATTGAATACAAAGCACAATGCATAAAATATCGCTCTATCGAACACACTTTTATTGATTTATTCTTTGAGCACACTTGCACGCAAGTGATTCGGTTATGGTACATTGTGCTTTCATTTATATTATGGATTATACATGATGATGATGATTTGTTCTGAATTATTTTTAATTGACATATATGTATTGGCAAATGTTATTGACGAATTTTTTTTAGTGTGTAGGGAACATGACAGGTTGTGGATGATGATGGAATCAATGGACTTCCTTGGACTCCAGATTGAGTCAGGGAGTGAATTGTATTTTGATTCAGTATTTCATTTACACACATGTCACATATGATTGATAAAACTATGATTTATGTATATGAATTATTGACAGGGGTTTTATCATTGGATGTGGGCTTGACGTTGCTTCCTAATATGACTCACATAAGGAGTAGAGGGGCCATGCAAAGAAACCATACATTGAGGGAGAGGTGCGAAAATGTCTCTGTAATAGCCTACTAGCACTCCCTCTATTATATGAACTATAGGTTAATGATTACCTAGTTTGATAGGTTCATGATGTCATGAGGGTGGACCGCGACAGTCACTCACGAAGATTCTAAAGTGTGCACAATAAGGTGGAGTCCTTATTCCTTAGAAGTCCTTAGTCTCTCACAAGGTCGAACGAGTGGAGTGTTCACTCTGAGGATTAGACAAACTTCCAAAACTAGTCAAAGGAAATTGGCACCCTTGGAGCATAGAGGTGCTTCTTGAAGGTCATGTCGCGTAATTAAAAACTTGTGTCAATAAATCTAGGTGGCCTAGAAAACATTGAATTGATTAGACCTTGTCGAATTAAAAGAATTAATTAAACAATGAATGTTTTTAATTATACAGACCAATAAAAGTCTAAACCTAATTATGAGACTAATCATAAGTCTAAGTTTAATTAAGGGACCAATTAAAAATATTAAATAAATTAAAAGAATCGAGATAAGTCAATTTCTAGGAAAAAGTAAGGAAAATATAAAGATTGGACAAATTGCACATGTGTGCATGAAAATAATAAAAAAGGATTTTTAAAATAAAAATAACTAAAATATGAGAGAATATGTTTACACATAGAATAGTATGTAGAGTCAATCTACCACTAGTCTAACTAGAAGAAGGCTCATATTCCAACTCTAACTAAGATGTAGTTTGGAGACATTCATTAAATGAGAATATGGGGAAAAATGGGACAACTAAGAGAGACTATAGAAACACATTGGGGAATGTGAGGGAAATTCAATTTTTAATAAAATAAAATTGGTAATTACTTATGCAACGTGGGGAGAGTGTGACAAGTGTGTGGGTCAATAATCATGATTAAATTAATTAAAAAGTTAATTAATTGTGCATGTGATCATGTGTTAGTGAGGAAATTTCTATAAAACAAATGGTGTAGAAGGGAAAAGGATCTCAATTATTATTGGTAAGGTTATCCTACCAAAATTATTGTGGATTGTGTTGTACTTGTGAGAGGTGGATTACCAAGCTTGAAGAAAGTGTTGAAAATCTTCCTTGTGAGGCAATATTGGAGCTATTGTTTTTTGGTTTTGTTGTGTGTGAACCATTTGCGGCTCGGGGGGATAAGGGGGAAGAACAGTACCCATAGTGTTGGATGAGAGGTATCGGTGAATTCATTGGATTAGCAGGTGGAAGCAAGGTGGACATGCGCAAGGCCCAGATTGAAGATCAACATCAAATGGAAATAATCCTTGGTTACGGTATTTAAATAATTTATTTATCTTATGTTGAATTAGAATTTTTAAGAGTATCATTTTCATGTTCTGAAATAGTATAGAGTAGTATTGGATTGTAATTGTAGAGCTCGACCTATCATCAAGCTGTGAATGACAATTGTACATTACCTCTAATCTACAATACTTTACAACTCCTGTTATATTTAGAATGTCTTTTAGTTTTTTTTGTAGTTAACTTGAGGAAATGAAAAAGAAATTATATTTTGTAATCTTTGTGTCTATATTTTAAAAATAATGTTGCATTATAACTCAATGCTAAATGTTTCGATTTTATATATGATGGATAAATTGTAGTTTGAGACTTGATAAGTCTTGAACAATATATATTTGTATACAATTTTTATATTAATTTTATAGATTCTACTCTTCCTGTAATATATATAATGTGACTCCTTGGCCGCATTACGAACAAATATGCATCTATTTTTGTTTCTCTCTCTGATTTCCTCACATTATCTTCGTTCTTATTTAAAATTTGAATTTGATTGTTTATTAATTTAAATTGTTGTGTATATGATCTTTCCAGTGATACCTTGAAATAAGACCTGCATATATTTAATTCTTCTTATTGTAGTAAGCACACTATGCGTATTAGTATTCTTTTACTAACTAGTAAAGCATCATCTAGAGTTTTGGATCTATAATTTTTAGTCTCTCCAATAAACTTGATGGGGTATGGAATCATATGTTGTTGATAATGTGATGTTCTTACCAAACTTTTTATTTAATATCTCTCTCCCTCTTTGTGAGATTACTCAGAATAAGTCAACAATCTATGGATGCCCACTTTCCTGCATATTTTCCTTTTGTTCCAAGAGTTTCAATAGAGAGGGCGATGCATATCCAAGTAATATTATCTAGGTTGATCATATATTTGTTGGAAGATTGGTTGTTGTCATTGATGTCAACCCTAGTCATGGGTTTTGGACCAAAAGATTGATGAAGTTATTTGGACATGAA
>JASDQU010684220.1:29210-44478 GCA_032191745.1 Picea mariana | reverse complement strand
GCTTATAGTTGATATCTTAACTAGGAGATCCTTACAAAGAATGATGTTATGTTGTCGTCATCATTCATCTTCATGTCATGGAGTTCATTCTTCAGACTCATAACTTGTCCAATGTTTCTGACTGAGAAGAGATTTGTTAGGGCATCATACATCTTCTTCGATGAGTCAAGATGGGAGATGTAAGGTATCAAGTGGTATTTTATGGAATCCACTACGATACTCATGGCATTGATGTCAACATCTTTGAACTTCTCCATAGCTGCAACGTTCTGTGGTTGCTTCTCTTCTCCTTCTTCAAACTCTGGCCTCACGATCTTTCCTTTCACAATATCTAGTACTTTATTTTTAGCAAGGATGAGGTCAATCCTTGTTTTTCCATGCTTTGAAGTTAGAGGCTCCATCTATCTTATTCTCAGACTTCATAGAGCTCATCATGGCTTGCTTAACTTGGTCAAACCCTAGATTTGACCAGAAATCCAAACTTCACGTCTTGGCCTTCTGAGAGTACCAGGAGATGCGCTGGGCTAGGGTGCACTAATCTATCCAGAGAATAGGTCAATCCAATCACTTAAGGTGCCTCAACAAGAGGTTTAGGGTTTCTGTAACTGCTTCTGCTAGTAACCCTAGCGACAGTTCCTCAACGAGCTCAATGTCTAGCAGCTATGTTTCCTTCCAGCGTTTTAGGATGACTGAAGGGGTGTGGGCCCATAACCTGTTAGAATATAGAATATGGATTGCTCGTTTTACCATTGACGATACCCTCGTCACCCAACCATAGGCCGAAGCCTCCCTCCGAGCACCTTAATCTTGACCGATAATTCCTCCAAAAGTAAACCCTAGGCTAGATAGCCAAACAAAAGGCAGTGCATCTCTCCCCAAGGATAGAGAAACACAAAACACTGATCAGATAGTCCCAAACCCTAGCCAAGAGATATCCAAGCCAATACTAAAACTAGCTGTTGCTGCAGCTACACCTGCAACCCTCCTCCAAACCTATTCACCAGACTACAACTGCAGTGCACACGAACTGGGAAACTGCTGTGCAGAACTGGCTCTGTCTGCAACTGTTGAGATGTAACAAAATGAGAACCGGTGCCCTGTATTTATAGTGGTTCTACCAGTTTTGCTGGGGCTGAATTCTCCTTCTGGATAAGTGTCTGTTTAGTATATTATTATAATTTCTGGCCGAATTCTTCTCTTGGAGGCTAATAGCCTAATATAAATTATCTTCTTGAGCCGGCAAGGCTTCTAGGGTTATTAGCCAACTCATTAGGGTTTCTCTTGCTTCCTAGAGTCTTCTAATCTCGTCAGGTTCACATGTAGAGGTAAATACCTCCCGCAGCTACCATAATATTAACACATACCATACCATACCATACCATTTCCAATGCATACCATACCAATGCATACCATTTCCATTGCCATTGCTTACCATTGCTATTTCCATTTCCAATTTATACCATACCATACCATATTATTTCCAATACTATATCATACCATATCATACCATTGCCAATACCATAGCATACCATTGCTATTTCTAATCCATACTGTACCATTTCCATTACCATTGCTATTGCCAATGCATAGCATTGCCATTGCCATTGCCAATGCATACCATTGTCATTTCCATTTCCAATGGATACCATACCATACCATATCATTGTCAATACTAATCATACCATATCATACCATTTCCAATACCATAGCATACAATTTCTATTTCTAATGCATACCATACCATTTCCATTACCAATGTCAATGCATACCATTCCCATTGCCAATGTATACCATTGCTATTATCAATGCATACCATACCATTTCCATTTCCATTAACAATGACAATGCATACCATACCATACCATTGTCAATGCATACCATACAATGGAAAGGAAATGCATACCATTGTATCCATTGTATGGTATGCATTGGCAATAGTATGGTATGCATTTGAAATGGTATGGTATGGTATGCATTCACATTAGCAATGGAAATGCATACCATACCATACCATACCATACCATATCACTTCCATTTCCATTGCCAATGCCAATGCCAATGCATACCATACCAATTCATACCATTTTCATGCAATGCATACCATACCAATGCAATTCATACCATACCAATTGTAACGTCCCCCGACCATTGACCCCTATCGGGTAACGCTACCCAAACAACCTTAACTTTGCCTTAACTACTATGATACCATTTCTGTGACATTCCTGGCCTTAAACAATAGGCCATGCCATGCCATAGAGTAACTTTGCAGAAATAATCACATATAAAACTTAACCAGAAGATAGAGATAACATATGGTACTCACACTTATAAATATATATCTATCTAATGCAATTAAACAAACGTCAATACTCTACTCATACACATGTTCATGCATAAGCAACATTAACACATACATGCAACATATATATATACAAGCATTACTCATTAATTATAATGCAAATACAAATACACAGCATACAATGAACACATAATTGGTACTTATATTTTAATATATGACCACTAACTGTGTGTAGACCTTCCATGAACCTCCCATCCTTAGACCACACTGCTCATCACGTGTAGTAGTGGATCACCCCCGAGCTGGGACTAAACTCCATCGGGCAAGGAAATTATAGGCTTGGCAAGGACAACAAGGAAGTTGCACAGAACAACAGGAAGGATCTTTTATCCCAAGAGACACTTATGCTCACAACCCACAAACCCTCATTCCCCACATGCCTGCTCCACCCCAGGAGGGTACACTTTCACTAATACAAGTCCATTGACTACTACACCTCCCTTACCTTGGGCTTCAACAACAGGTTGGACTAGAAGTCTCAGAGTACTGTAGCTGCTATGGGACTCCCTTCTAGGAGAACTCACTTCCCAAAAAACTCTCTCACCTGAGAGAGTTTCTCACAGGCATGACAACCTACTTCTTCAATTCATCTCCTAAGAAGTATAACAACAACATTCAGCTAACACATGGGTGACGACTATAACACAAAACAAGTATGGACACTGAAAATGGAAACAACCAAATGCTAAGACACAACACGGCTCAGGCGAATACAAATGCGTCATGCTTCACATGAGACACATCGGATAACTCAAGTATGACTGCAGGATTCCAAAGGTGCGTACTAGATATAGAGGAGATGATGATGGAGAACTGGTTCAATGCATGAATCCCTGGTTAATCGAGAAGGATGACAGACTTCTCGAGAATCATAAGGGTCGTGAGGAAAATTGAGACTGGTCCAGAAGCAAGTATGGGGAGAAACATGAGAATGGGAAGTGAACGCCCAATGAGCTGGCTTTCCTAGCTATAAACAGCACGTGCCCAGGTTGACACATGTCTTCCTGAAGCCGCATGAGTTTCGCTTAGAAATCGTTCCCATTTTCCCAGGAACTTAGGACAACATGACTTATGTCAACCATAGCCTTTAGGAAATAATAATAAAACATTATTCCCTTAGAGGTAAGCCCTTTATCTTAGCCTCTAGGCCTAGAAACTTAGTGTTGGACCTTGGGTATGGAAGTAAACAAAGATGAAAGAAGAAAAGATGGAATGTGAACTACACGGAAGACATAGTGACTGATACTAGGTTTAAGTGAGCAAAAGAGCAGAAAAGATGGTGTGAAGTAAGAGAAAGCAAGCCATTGGACGGGGAGATCGAGGATGGACAGAACAACAAGGAAGAAGGATCATGGACAACTCAGCAAGAGGAAAAAGACACCATTGGATGCTTTGGAGCACCGCCCGAGAAGGAAGGAAAGACAGGTTGGCGAAGCCCTGAAAACGTGGGTCACATTGACCTAGGGTTTTGGTATCTAGGGTTTTGACACATAGGTTTTGGCCTAAAGTTGTTGGTGAGATATTGTAATGTATAAATAAGAACCTAGATGAGGGAAGAGGGTTGGTTCCGAATTGTCATTGCCATATGTGATTATTGTTGGGAGAGAGAGAGAAGCTTCGAGCAGTGAGGGAAGTTTGTGTTGTAAGATATTCAGCTGGGTGCAAAGATCAACCCTGCAAATGTGTGCGCAGGGAGGGAGGACTGAGAGAAGATAGAAGAGAGAAAGAGAGAGGATCTTCTAGATAAGAGATGATATAAGAATTGTATGCTTCCATCTTAATATATTATAAAACCCAGTTCTGTGGACGTAGCCCTAGGGAGAGGGTGAACCATGTACATATTTGTGTTGTGTGTGATTGATGTTGAGTTCTCTTGTTTATGGATATACTGTTATTGCATTATTGTGTTAGATCTAACAGATAGTTGTGCGAAGTAGATCTAAGCTGGAAATCGATATCTGGATGCTGTGTTGTTCTTGTATTGGGTCCACTTTGTATTCCCTTGGTTGTAGACATCTATGTCCTGCAACCCCCCATAGCTACTTCAGGTGAGACTGCATCTACCTTGCAGGTGTTTCCGAAAGGGCCAGTATTTAGGGCTTGCTGGTGCGTTCTTGGAGCTGAACCCTCGGTCTGCCCCTATGCCAACAAATGGTTTCGTTGACGGGACAAGAATCTTCTTGAGGGAATGTCAAGGTGGTTTCCATCGAAGACAGATATTCATAAGTGGATAGAGGATCAATAAAAGGACTTCGCTGAAGCCAAGAACAAGAAACCTAATCTTAGTACAAAGGATTGGTTGGGAAGATATATCTTTATTGATATACATGAGATTTTCTTTGGAGGAATCCATCAAGAGTTATATGAGTGGCTAGCTAGGTTAGCAGACACCCAATTTGAGATTAGATCTAGACCACTTGTGGTTTGGACGTCGGTGCTAATCAAGAAGGTAAAGAGAGTTGATAATGTTGTGTCAAGAGAAGTAGACCACTGGTTCAATAATACCATTGGAGGGTATATCACCAAGTTTGTTGTTGACAGAGTAGAGTCATATAGCCAAGCTGAGAGGTATTTCTTTAAGGGACCCAGAGGAAAATTTCTACACTTTTTGAAGTTGAATATCAAGATGCTATTGCATGAGAAGAAAATCTTGAAGATATAGTAGTTGGTAGGATTGGAAAAGGATAATGTTCAAGAACTCAGACAATGACAACGACAACAACACAGAGGCTGGACATACGCGCAGTGGGAGAGAGTTCAGAGAAGTCCCTCTTGTGAGCATGTTTAAGAAGACCTACAGGGATGAGGGTTTCTACAGTGGAGAAGAGGAAGATCTGACAAACGAAGAGCATTCATAATCCGCTAGGGCATAGGAAGGGAAAGCTAAATAACCTAGCTAGGAAAAGCCAAAAACTTCAAGAACTGCACCAACTATTGAAGTAAGTACTATTATTCCTCCTGTTGTTTCAACAACATTAAGCAATCAGGGTAATCATAGTCACTAGAGCATTCTGACTACTGTCACTAGTAGTCCACCACATACTCAGTCAGAAAACCTAGGAAGATCTATGGCAGATGAGATGAGGTTACCCACCTTTAGAGGAGACGGATCTGAAGATCTTGATCAACACTGGTTTTTATGTGAAGCTGTATGGAGTATTAAGAATATCACCGACGAAGCTTTTAAACGAGATCATCTCAGTACTACCCTAAGAGATCGTGCACTGAGCTGGTACATGAAATTTTTCCAAGGAGCTGCACCGAAATCGCTGAATGTCATTAAGACTGCGTTAATTGCTGAATTCAAGAAACCTAATTTAGAGTCGCGGTGCATTACAGAGCTAAAATAAATCAAGCAGAGAATAGTTAAACCTGTATGGGAGTTTGATCAAATATTTAAGACCTTGATAGGCCATTTGAGTTTCCAGATCCTAGATGAGAAGAACAAGGCNCTGAATTCAAGAAACCTAATTTAGAGTCGCGGTGCATTACAGAGCTAAAATAAATCAAGCAGAGAATAGTTAAACCTGTATGGGAGTTTGATCAAATATTTAAGACCTTGATAGGCCATTTGAGTTTCCAGATCCTAGATGAGAAGAACAAGGAATGGTTCATTGTTTCCCTCTTACCACACATCAGAGTTCCTCTGATGCAACATAAGATTTCTTTGCAGGATGAGGCGTTGGAGATCACCATGAAGTTGGAATCAACCCCTATGGGAGAATCCATATTAGGTATGAGTCAAATCTTGATTCAACTGACTAGTTTATCTCTATAGGTCAAAGATATGAAGAAAGACAATGGAAAAGATAAAAGAGAAGGCATTTGGTGTATCATATGCAAATCCGAAGGCCATGAAAAGGAAAATTGTTCCTTATTTCATGAATACTTTGCCTCTGGAGCTCCTAGCCCTTTGAAGCAAGTTACCCTACCCTGGTGCGAGGTATGTAGAAATCGACATCGCCCTGGTGAATGTTACTATCTACAAAAACATGTATAGACACCCACAAATCTGTATTGCACATTTTGTAAGACTCTAGGGTATGATGATAGGGACTGTAGGTCTTACGACCTCATGCATGAAAGTTCGAGGGATATATACAAAATTCAAGGCAAAGTACAACAAGAAGGAAGCATTGCACAGTATAATTCCCCAGGAAGAGGAAACTTCAACCCTCGCGGTGGATTCAGTGGAAGAGGAAGAGGAGGAGGTATGGGTCGAGGTCGAGGACAGATCATTTGTTACAACTATGTGCAGCCAAGACATTTAGAAAGGGAATGTTAGAACCCTTGTACCACTTGCAGCTACTGCAACTCATTCAAACATGTTATCGAAGATTGTCTTGTGTTGTTAGCCAAACTTCAGGAGAGACGGGAACCTTAGCAGAACTCGCAAGTGAAACTGATATATGTTGAACCTCACAAAGAGGACCCTAGAGTCGTTGTTATCACTAGAGGGGGATATTTTATAGGAGAAGACAGAGTGACCCTAGGAAATTCTATAGAAGAATCAGGAGTCAGGAAAGCTGCAGAGAAGACACAAGTTTTTGATGCAAAGAAAGAAAAACAAATATTTGAGGAAGCAAGAAAAGAATTTGGGAGAGACCAAGGTTATTCATCGAAGACATGACAAAAAGTAAGAGAATGTGGAATGCCTCTGGCATTCAACCAGTATGCTCTGCCAGGAGAAGGAGAAGAGGTAAGCAAGCTCATGGAATTGTTATATACTTGTATTAAGTTGATTTAGGATGAAAGCGTTGTACACAAGATACAAAATTTAATCAGACAGTACGAGTTAGGACATATAGATCCCTTGCTGAATAGGGCAGTACACCAAGTCTCTAAAAAGAGAAGGACAAATAAGGAACTACACCTGAATGCTCAAATTGGAGAGTATGATATAGACTATGTAGTCCTCGACTTAGGGTCAGAGGTCAATGTCATGACGAAGCAGACCTGGGCACTGATGGGAAAACCTAAGTTGATCTATTCCCCTATCAGGCTTAGGATGGCTAATCAACAAGCTGTGAGTCCCTTTGGAAGATTGGAACATTTCCCCGTAGACATCGACGGAGTAAGGACGTTTGCAAAATTTGAGTTGATTGAGATAGTTGATGATAGTTGTCCTTACCCTGCGATGTTAGGAATTGATTGGGCTTTCAATAATTCCACTATGGTTGATTTAAAGAAAAGAAGAATGATGTTTGAAGGAGATGGCCTTAGGATCATTGCACCTTTGGATCCCAATGAAGGCCAGAGATACACAGAACCCATCAGGGAAGAAGACCGCGCATATGAACTAGAAAACATATGCAAATTAACAGCCAGACAACAGGATTACATTAATCCTACGACGGATGGGAACCTAAGTTGGCGAAGTGAAAACGCATGTTCATCATATTTAGAAGAAGCATTGAAGAAATGGCAGAACAAAATCTACAAAATATCTACAAGTATATGTGCTAGATTAACAAATAATTTCACTGGATCGACACAATAGTAAGTAACTTGCTCACCTTTGATGGTCTAAATAATTTAGAATCTTTCTTGTTGGATTTTGAAGAAATTGTACTAATACAACAAAGATTATTGGCAATGGATGAGGTCTTGAAAACAACCCCAGCAAGATGGTGGGGGACACACAAAAACAACATT
Organism: Picea mariana; assembly: GCA_032191745.1. NCBI lineage: Eukaryota > Viridiplantae > Streptophyta > Pinopsida > Pinales > Pinaceae > Picea > Picea mariana. Next base: position 36,461 of record JASDQU010684220.1, on the reverse strand, counting down.
ACAGATTGGATACAATGTCACACTTTGATGACTGCATGGTTTTCAGAGAAAGTAGAAGGTTGTGAAGTTAGGTACACAGGTTGAAGCTGTCTGAAGGATCATGTGTGACGTTGCGAGAAAGCCTGGAGTAGCATTAATCAAGAATAGTGGGTGCACAAATTCATCAACACACTAGACACAACCCCTATCAATTGGTACCTACAAGAAGAACTACACCTCGTCACTGCAGATTGGGAAGGTATGACTCAGAACTTTGTAACAACCTTTTTTTTTGAAAGCCAATATCCTATAGTGGATCAAGCGTTATAGATTGTAAGACAGAAAGTATTCAAGGAGGAACCTAGCCTCCCTTTGGAACAAGAAGAGGACGAATGGACTGCTCCTCCCCAGAAATTGCAAGGCTATTACAATATCAATGCTGACGAAGATGATGACCCTAGGAAGGTGAACATCGCCAAAACAAAAGGCCAAAGAGACATAGAATGACTAGGAGTTGAACTACCTTTCATTGGACAACCGATCAAGATCAAGAAAGTCAACATTGGAACAGAGAAAACACCGAAGCTTGCAAATGTTGGAGATTATTGGGATGCTACCACTATTGACAAGATCACAGAGTTACTGCATGAATATCAGGACTTGTTTCCAACCAAGTTCATTGATATGAAGGGCATTGAAGGGCCCATGGGAGAGAGGAGGATCCCTTTGAAGCCAGATGCAAGGCCAATCAAACAGAGACCATACAGATTGAACCCTAAATATAAGGAGAAAGTGAAGATTGAACTTGACAAAATGTTGGAAGCAGGAATCATAGAACCTATTGAAGAGTCAGAGTGGATTAGACCTATGGTGGTACAAGACAAGAGTACAGGAGAAATTAGGATTTGCGTAGATCTATGAAAGCTGAATGATGCCCATTTGCATGACCCATTCCCTACTCCATTCATTGACGAAGTGTTAGATAATGTAGGAGGACAGGAGGTATATTCTTTTACAGATGGATTTTCAGGATACCATCAGATTCAGATTGCCAAGGAAGATCACCATAAGACCATATTTGCAATAGAATGGGGATCCTACCAGTATACAATGATGTTGTTTGGATTGAAGAATTCCCCAGCCATATTTTCCAGGGTAGTGGTTGAAGCGTTCAAGGATTTTTTACATAAATTCCTGGAAGCATACTTTGATTATTAGAGTGTTTTTAGCTTATTACAAAATCATATTAAATGTTTAAGACTAATGTTGGATAAGTGCAGGCAGTGTCATATTGCCTTGAACCTGAAGAAGTGCATCTTATTTTCACCCTTTGGAGTGCTGTTAGGTCATATTGTGTGTAAGTAGGGACTACTGGTAGACTGATCTAAGATTTCCATTATAGTTGATCTGACCCCTCCTACTTCAGTCAAACAGCTGCGCATTGTGCTGGGACACACTGGATATTATAGGAAGTTCATTAAAGGCTATGCACAGATCACAACACCCATGCAGAAGATTTTGAAAAAATAATGTCAATTTCATTGGACAGAAGAATGCTAGCAGAGCTTCGACACATTGAAACAGAAAATGGTTACTACGCTTATTTTGGTTTTCCTAGATTGGAGCAAGGAATTTCACATGCATGTTGATCCATCTTCTATTGCTTTAGGAGTTGTGTTAGCACAACCGAGAACTAGAGACATTGACCACCCGTTAGCCTTTGCTAGCAGGAAGCTATCAACAACTCAAATTAATTACACCACCACTAAAAGAGAAGGGTTATCCATGGTGTATGCGTTGCAGAATTTTTTCCACTACTTGTTGGGAGGACACTTTAAAATTTTTATTGATCACTCTGCACTGAAATACCTAGTCAACAAGCTAGTGTTGGGGGGGAAAATATGCATATGGATTCTACTATTTTAGGAATATGATTTTGAGATTGTGGTTAAGCTAGGAAGAATGAAAAAAGGTCCTGGCCACTTGTCAAGGTTAGAACATGGATAAGAGCCTAGTATTTTGGAGGATACATTGTCGGATGCACAGTTGCTGGCCATTAGAAAGATTGATGATCACTTCACAGAGATAGTCCAATTCATGTCAACAAGAATGGCACCGAGTGAATATACAATCACCCAAAAGAAACAATTGGTAGTGTGTGGTGCAGACTTTTCACTTATAGCTGGACAACTATACAAGATGGGACCTGATGAGATAATGAGGTGTGTTATGGAGACAAAGTGACTGTTGATCCTTGTAGAAGCTCATGAAGGCATCATAGGAGGACACTACGCAGGGAAAGAAACATTGCAGAAGGTTCTTAGAGATGGCCTTTGGTGGCCTACCTTACACAGAGATGCTAAGGACTATTACAGAGCCCGTGATGTTTGTCAAAGAGTTGGGAAACCATCTAGAAGAGATGAAATGCCTTTAGTACCGCAACTGACCCTACAAGCATTTGATAAATGGGCCATTGATTTCGTGGGACCTATAAACCCACCAAGGAAGCATAGAGGAGAAAGGTACATAATCACTGCGATAAAGTACTTGACAAGATGGGTTGAAGCAAGATCAGTTAAGGACTGTAGTGCAACTACAGCTGCGCGCTTCATATTTGATGACATCATAACCAGGTTTGGATGCTCGAATATCCTTATGAGTGATCAAGGCACACATTTCATCAATAAGATCGTTGAAACCTTGACTAAGAAATTTGCATTCCATCATCAGAAGATCACGCCCTACCATCCACAAGCAAACGTGACAGTTGAAGCATTCAATAAGATCTTGGAGACAACACTGACGAAGATTTGCAGTGTGAACATGGATGATTTGAACTGATGGTACTCTTAAATCGCAGTCCCTCTCTCTGATTTATTTATTTCACCATTAAATAAATTCATCTTGTGATGCTCTCGGATGAAGAAATTTAAACTATGTTAAGTTCTTCCTAACTAATTCATAATTCATTTATTTAATGCTCTGATGTAGTTATATGTTTTCTTTTCTTCCTACACTCTGCAAATTTACAAATTATAACTCATATTTATCGCCTCATTTAGCCTTTATCCTCTGGAAAGTTCTACAGACTAGTCAATGCTTTCCTTCATTTTCAGAAGTTTGACTCCATAGTACTAAGTGTCCCTCCACTTCCTTGCCAACAAAATTATAAAAGACCCCCCAAAACAACAAAAAATAGCCATTGATTGTCAAAGAAATACAAAGTGACATGAGAGAGCCCTCTCTAAGCTGGGCAGGCTAACACACAGCTCTAAATTTGGTTTGTAGATTACGCCTATCATTTGTTTGATCAGTCGAACAAATTTACAGAGTGCTAACATGGATGATTTACATTTTTACAAATAACGTAGGTGTAATCCATTGGATAATGCATTAATGCAATGATTATATCAAAATGCAATAACCTAAATATAAAAAACAATATTTTATAAAAAATATTTATTTTGAGATGATTAATTGAAAATTTGTAAAAAAAAACAATTAATTAAAATTTTTACTTATCAATGCATTCTTATGAAACCACAAAATGGTGAGTTCCATAATATAGAAATTGACGTTTTGTAAGGGGTTATACGCACCGATGCATATTAAGTATATTGAAGCACCGATGCATATTAAGTATACTAAAGAATCGATGCATATAACGTATGATAATATATATTGTTTTATAATTTTATGATGCACATGTGAGAAATACACATTGGTTCTCTAAATAGAATAAAAGCACCGGTGCTTTAAATAACATAAATGCACTAGCTCTTTAAATACAACAAGGAATTGATTCTTTAAATGTAGTAAAAACACCGGTGATTCGAAACAAAGAATGATGTTGAAATCTCACCTCGAATATTCAAAATTTCAATACCTTTGGGTGCATAGGGTAATACAAGCATTGAGACCGAAAAAAGTAAAATAACATCAGTGCGTTAATAAAATTAGAAAGCTCAGTGTTGCATATGAAAACAATGCAGAAACGATGTGTAAATATTATAAGAGCATTGGTGTTGCGTACACCAATATGAGAATCCGAGGTATAATAACTATAAGCACATGTGCATTAATAAACTTAGAAAGCCCCAGTGTTGAATATGTAAACAATGCAGAACCAATGTGTAAAATTATAAGAGCATAGTTGTTGCATACAACAAAATGGAAATTCAAGGCATAATAACTATAAACGAACTGATGTTGCATATGGAAACAACGTAGAACCGGTGTGTAAAAATTATAAGAGCATCATTGATGCATACAACAAAATGGGAATCCAGAGCATAGAAATTATAAATGCACTGATGCGTTTTCGTTTTATGTATGCACCAAGGCATTTTATGTAGTGGAACACCAATGCCTTTTCGTTTTATGTACATATCGTGGAATTTTATGTAAGGGTGTTCCGATGCGTTTTAATTTTAAGTACACACTAGGGTATTTTACGTAAGGGCGCATCGATGCATTTTGACAATAAAAGCACTGAAAAAAAACCTCCACTACAGCCTCTGTCTGCCCAAATTATTTTAGCTATATGGAAAATCCATTAAAACTTCTGCTAAAACATTTGCAGCCAATAGAGGAAGTTGCAGCAGAGGTTTTTTCGAAAAGTTTTCCAAATTTTGTAACACTAAAAACCTCTGCTACAAGGTGTTCTCCTTGTAGTGATAAATTCAAATAAATTTAAAGAACTCGGAGAAATATTTGAATAGTTTGAAGAGTAAGAAGGACCTGATTTGGAGATTGAAATGATTCCAAAATCAAGGCCCGTCCACATGAAAGTTAGTGAAAGGAGGGCCCGATTTGGAAATCCAATTCATAAATCAGGGGGTTGATCAAATGAAACAAGTGAAGAAGAGGTCTTCTTTAAGGATCAAGCATGATCTAGAAATTAGGGACTACAAGAGTTCGAACCAAGAAGAAAAGAAACCAAAATTGAATAAGGAATAAAGCTCAAGAAAAGAACTAAAACAAAACCAAACAAGTGAAACACGAAATCCCATCTAAGTTGATAGTTTAAGAGAAATAATCAATGCAACAAGGAAATAAGGAAACAAGGTTAATGTGTTATCCAAAATAGAGAAGCATATATTGACCAATGAAAAAAAAGTGGGGCCTAGGTTTTGCCCAAAACTTGGGGGCATTGTTGAGGGCTGAACAAGTTCCCAATATCCTAATAAACTGCTAAACATCGTAAATGTAATGACAAATTAAGAAAATAAACATAAACTAGCATTCTAGTAATTGATAAAGAGTTAGGATTAAAATATGGGAACTAAAGAGTTATAAAAAGCCCCATGTTTCCCCAAAACTAGAGACCCTTTTCAAAAATTCTCTAATAATCAATATAAAAGGCATTTGAAACAAACACAGAGCTCACATTTCTTTATCCAAGATGAATAAATTCATTGATATAAAATTGTAGTAGGAGGCCAATTCCTCTTAAATAAACATAAATAGACATATGAATACATCTTTTTAATATAAACAATATAGATAATTGACCTCTAACAACTCCTCATCATGCTTTAGAATATATCCATTAAAATAAGTAAAAGTCTAAGCCTCTAAATATAAATATTAGAAGTGGTATAATTGTTTTTTAGTGCATCTTTATAATATTTAATATTTATATAAATTTATTTAAAAAAAAAATATTTTTCATCTTTAAATTTGATTATTATTTTTATATTTTCAATTCATGTAATTTGATTGTCCATTTTTATATTTTGGATTCAAGCTATATATATAAAATATGGTTTTTTTAATTATTATATTTTTTTATTAAAAAAAATTAATTAAATTATTTTTTTAAGTAAATATATGTCACTTTGAAACAAGTAAATGTTAGACTATAGTTTAACAAAATGGTAGACATCATGGGCGAAGATTTCAATGTAGAAAGGTTTAGTGGGATCTCTTAGATTTAGAATTTGTTTTAATACAATAATATAATTAAGTTGCATATATCTATTAATAGAATATTTTTTGTCCTCTTCACAAATTAAATCACAAATTAAAAATTAGAATTAATATAGATAATTTTAGTTTATGTTATTTTGGGTTTGTTAATTATTATGGAGGGTTTTTTTGGTTATGTTCACAAATTAAAAATTATAATTAATATAGATAATTTTAGCTTATGTTATTTTGGATTTGTTAATTATTAGAGAGGGCTTGTGATTAACATAAATTATTCATTAACTTGATTGCTAAGTTAAATGGCTTGGATAATATTTAAAAATAAGAAAAATGTGATGGTAAAATATTTGTTATTTTGTGAAAAATATTTATATTTTTTATTATAATATATTTAAATATATTATTAAAATCATTAATTTTTATATGTAAATATAAGATTAAAATCATTAATTTTTTAAATTGAAATATTTTTAAATTGAAATATTTTTAAATTCCAAACCTAGAGAGTCACTCACTTTCATAAATAAAGGGATTAAAAAATTCCCTTTGGGTTGGTCTGTAATTTTGAGAAAACATAGATATTTTAAGGCTGGTGTGCTTTTCTGGTTTTTCTTTTATTAGAACTCACAATTATAATTGGCAGGGTATTTTTAGGCGGGTGTGTTTTTCTTTTATTAGAACTCGCAGTTATTTATGGCGAGCAAAGAAGGCAACTGGAAAGGTGTAGATGACATGCTGTTGTAGTTGTTTTGAGGGAACAGTCGACTATAATTGTATTTTATTTTGTGCTGAACCCCTCCTGATTCAGTGGGAGTTGATGTTGTGGTGTGGTGTTGAGAGAAAGAATCGATCTGTTTGAGGGTATTTTTGTTTATTTACTATCCGATAATTTCGCACTGTTGCAGAAGAAGGTAGAAATATGGAGTTGAGGAAAGGAATGAGGGTTGAAGTGTGCTACAGCGAGGATGGATATGGCGGGGCTTGGTTTGAGGGAGTTATCCTCACTGTTTGAAGGTATTTACCATCCACTAATTTGGCACTGTTGCAGAAGGAGGTAGAAATATGGAGTGGAGGAAAGGAATGAGGGTTGAGGTGTGCAGCAGCGAGGATGGATATGGCGGGGCTTGGTTTGAGGGAGTTATCCTTACTGTTACCACACATGGCTGGCGTTGCAAGATACGATATGATAAGTTTGTGACGGATGATGGAAAGCCATTGGAGGAGCAGGTGTGGCTGCACAGTGAAGTGAGACCCATTCCTCCTCACATTCAGTTGCCTCTCCATCGCTCAGTTGGGGACGCAGTGGAAGCTTATGACACCGACTGCTGGTGGCGCGGCTTC
>JASDQU010684220.1:17980-29190 GCA_032191745.1 Picea mariana | reverse complement strand
TGCTTTTCTGGTTTTTCTTTTATTAGAACTCACAATTATAATTGGCAGGGTATTTTTAGGCGGGTGTGTTTTTCTTTTATTAGAACTCGCAGTTATTTATGGCGAGCAAAGAAGGCAACTGGAAAGGTGTAGATGACATGCTGTTGTAGTTGTTTTGAGGGAACAGTCGACTATAATTGTATTTTATTTTGTGCTGAACCCCTCCTGATTCAGTGGGAGTTGATGTTGTGGTGTGGTGTTGAGAGAAAGAATCGATCTGTTTGAGGGTATTTTTGTTTATTTACTATCCGATAATTTCGCACTGTTGCAGAAGAAGGTAGAAATATGGAGTTGAGGAAAGGAATGAGGGTTGAAGTGTGCTACAGCGAGGATGGATATGGCGGGGCTTGGTTTGAGGGAGTTATCCTCACTGTTTGAAGGTATTTACCATCCACTAATTTGGCACTGTTGCAGAAGGAGGTAGAAATATGGAGTGGAGGAAAGGAATGAGGGTTGAGGTGTGCAGCAGCGAGGATGGATATGGCGGGGCTTGGTTTGAGGGAGTTATCCTTACTGTTACCACACATGGCTGGCGTTGCAAGATACGATATGATAAGTTTGTGACGGATGATGGAAAGCCATTGGAGGAGCAGGTGTGGCTGCACAGTGAAGTGAGACCCATTCCTCCTCACATTCAGTTGCCTCTCCATCGCTCAGTTGGGGACGCAGTGGAAGCTTATGACACCGACTGCTGGTGGCGCGGCTTCATTGTCAAACTGCTTACAGGCGCAGAAGAGGAGCTTTGGTTGGTCTACTTCCCCGACACTCGCACTCTCAAGGCATATGCCCATTCAGACTTACGCCCAGCTCAAGAATGGCGCCGAGGAAACTGGATCTTGGCGCCTCAGGTTCTACTCTTAACATATAACACTGATAACTGGCCTTTTCTGGGTGCAATAATTGATAGAAGGTTTTTGTGATCTGGTGTTGATTTTAAAAACAATTTGAATAACTATATTAAAGTAGGGTTTCTGTTGTACTGTGATTGAGTTTCTGTTGTACTATATTAAAGTAGGGTTTCTGTGCAGGAAAAAAGCACAATCATAGAGCAAGTAATCCAGTATTTTGATCTGGACAACTCGGAAGAAACTTCTGCGACATCAGGCGGAGAAGGCGATGGAATGAAAAGGAGACGGGCTGTTAAGTCCAGAGCAGCTTCTCGTGGCAGAAGAGCTTCTGGTAAAAAGGCAGAAGTGCAAGTTAACTGTTAACACTACAGTGTCTGGTTGAAAAGCGTTCGAATACAGAAAAAAAAAATGCTAAACTGGGCCCTGTACTTTCAACTCTAAATCCTGTCTCAAGAGTCCGGAAGCAGTCAAGAGACGCGGGACTCAAGTTGATATGTAGAATGAACAGTATAAAGCGCTTACAGTTTAGCTGGACGGCAAGATACAAATGGGACTTATTTCAATATTTTGAACCAGACAGACTCTAAACTCAATACTTTGATTGATGGTTAGATCACGGTGCCTTTAGGAATTTTATTTTATATAGGATTTCAACAGTGAATAGATTAAACTTTCTATGTTGTAAATTCAGTTATTACTTATTTTGACTTTAAATGTTGTTAAACAATACACAAATTTTGGATTAAGTGATATTGTTGAACAGATTTTATTTATTTTTTAATAGATTTTTGTATTATGTAGAGATGAAACCTTGTCTTTCCATTAAAGGGGCTCTTATTCGAGGGTTTTCAAAAAATTAATCTAATATTTTTATTTTTAATTATTGGAAAAAGTTGTAGTTTAAACATTTTATGTTTTTCTTTTTTATCTGATTATTTTTTCTGTTTACTTTTTTGCTATTGTGCAAGTAATTGTTAGATCTTCAAATTTGAGTGGCTAAGTTTGTGTAATCTAAATCTTCCAAAGATTTTTCACTAGGCTGAATTCATTTATATATTCAAAAATGCAATTTAAATAACAGAAAACTACCATTTCCTCCAGATTCATGTTACTGAAATATAGAAAAGTTAAACAACACCTAGAAAAATATTTTAATTTTTTTTTGTTAAGAATACAAAACCATATATTGTATGTTTTATAAGTTAAGTTAACCAATAATCTATGTTAATCAATATAATAAAGCATTGTCTAGCTATTCTAAGAAATGGACAAGCCAAAAGCCAAAATAACTATCTAGTCTATCTTGGATTCCAATCCAAGACAAAACAAAAGGCCCAGGAGGCTTCCCACTTCGCCTAATAATCTACTAAATAGGCTCCTAGCCATACATAGCATAGATTAGAGAAGTTCTAGGTACATATGAGGACCTCCGTGATCCCCAACACATTGATAGTAGCCAATTTCCTCCAGAGGCTAAAGTAGTGCCTTCTTAGATAAGCTATATGTTTTTGTATCATCTTCACGGTAAACATGGAGATATTATGAAATTGTTTTATAAAATCAAGGATTATATCCTTCCAACACTCCAAATTAAAAACATGTAGGTGTCCCTTGCCGCGTAGCCAGTCGATGACGATCTTAGAGTCGCCATGAACAGAAAGTTCCAAAATATCCAATCAGACAACAAGTTTGAGAAGTGCCCAAGCTCCTAGTAACTCTTCTCTGGTGTTTGTCCCGGGACCGCAATTAAAATACCACTTATAAATTCTATGTTTGGAGAGCCTGATGATCCCTCTCGAGCCACTGATTTGTCCTGAAGTTAATGCCGCCCCATCGAACCAGCCAGTGGGGTCCCTTGCCATCGGACCCATATTCGATCTCCTTGGTTTCTTAACTTTTGTAGTTGTTTTATAATCTCCCAATAAAGATAAAGATTGATAGGTCACCCTATGGATCGATGGTGATCCTTTCTCAAATAAAGCATAGTTTCTTTCTAACCATAAATTCCAATAGACGAAGGCTGGAAGGGACGGGTAACAAGTATTAAGACGTTTCCAGTTTTTAAAATAGTCTGTAATGGAGCAGCCAGACCACCGATCCGAGAGTTTTAAAGAATGAAGTACTCTTTCCCAAACAACGCTCGAAAATAGACAATCAACAAATAAATGGTAATTAGATTCTGAGTTTTTCTTGCATAAGGAGCAGTAGCTCGAGCCTTGAAATCCTCTTTGATGCAAGTTGTCCCACATGAGTAATTTGTTTTCCACTAAAATCCAAATAAAGAGTTTTAGTTTTAATGGGCATTCCCAAGTCCAGAGTGTTTTTCTTCACCCACCAATCAGAAAGGCATGTTTCTTCTTTTCAATGGCCTCATAAGCATTTTTTACTGCGATCCTGCTCGAGCAGTCTCCTACTAGCCATTTCAATTCGTCCGGCCTCTGTGAAAACTGTACTCCACTGCTGGTGAGTGTCTTTCAGTAATTCTGCCATTTAGCTGCAAGAGTCCCTTCTAATTTCAATTCGGTGCTTGTGATCCAATTGAGTCCAATCAGACCCTGACGTGGTAAACTACAGGCCTGATAAAGAAAATAGACACCACTTTGATTAAGGATTTTGATCAACTCATCCGGCAAGAAAGACGAAACTCCCATACCAAGGATTTGATCCATCCCAATGACAATCGAGGAACTCGAATCCGGGTACCAAGTAAGCCAATGCAATAAAAGGTATAATGATTTATGGAGGTACTTCCAAGTCGGGGAACCCAAGGTTCCAAAGACTGATGCTGTCTTGAGCCAGTGCTCAACAGTAATAGAGGGAAGATATTTAGATTTAATAACATGGTGCCAAAGTCCGTCCACCATCAGAGCCCGCCAGAGTGTGTTCATTGCCATGGTGTGACTGAAGCTGAAAAGGTTTCTCAGCCCTCACCCCCCATATCTCTTTGGACGAGCTATAAGTTGCCAGCTACAAAGATGGAAACCATTTTTCTTTTTCTCCCCATTCCAAAGGAAGTTGTAGACTATTTGACGAATTCTGTGGAGTATCGATGCTGGAATGTTTGCCAAGGCCAGCCAATAGGCCGACTGACTTTCTAAGACCGCCATGGCTAGAACAAGTCGTCCACCCATAGTCAACCAATTATTGCACTAGTGATTGATTCTATGTTCATATTTCATCAACAACCAGTTCCAATGCTCTGCTCTAAACCCGTCATCTTTCAAAATATAGCCAAGATACTTAAACCTGTTAGCAAGATTATTAATAGTAAAATTGAAAACAATTTTTAAGGAATCCAAAAATGGTTGTTGTACACCATATTGATAGAAATAAATTTTTGTGAATTGATCAGTAATCCAGTTGCACTGTAGAATGTATTCAATATTTTTTTAATCTCCAACCATTCAGAGATGGAGGCTTTGTTCATAATGAGAATATCATTAGTGAATAGGAGATGTATGATCCGGATGAGTCTAGCAACTTTGATGCCCGACACCGTCCCTTCACCTTGACTTTTTTTGATAGCTAAGCTCAGGACTTCCATAACTAATGTAAAAAGTAAGGGTGAAAGTGGACATCCTTGTCCGAGACCCCTGCCACTAATGAAGAAGTCAATTGGTTCACCATTTATGAGAACTACATAAGTAATGGTAGTAATGCATCCAATAATCCACTTGGTAGTTTGTAGACCGAAACCACATTATAGAAGAACTAATCTGAGGTAATCCCAACTTATGCAATCATAAGATTTCTTAAGATCAATTTTGAGGATCATAGCTTATATATTTTTCTCCCTGATGCTGTGAATACACTCCTGCACAGTTCATATAGCATCGATGATTTGCCTACCTTTTAAAAAACCAAACTCNAATCATAAGATTTCTTAAGATCAATTTTGAGGATCATAGCTTATATATTTTTCTCCCTGATGCTGTGAATACACTCCTGCACAGTTCATATAGCATCGATGATTTGCCTACCTTTTAAAAAACCAAACTGTTTCTCTGAGATAGAGAGCGACAAGATAGGCTTGATGTGATTAACAATGATTTTAGTAATAATCTTGTAGCAAAGATTACAGAGTGAAATCGACTGAAAGTCACCAAAGGAGGTCGGCCCATTAACCTTGGGTATAAGTGCTATGAAAGTCGAATTAATGGATCTGTTCATCGAGCCAACTACTTAGGATTCTTTAATAGCCTCCACTAAGTCTCCAACAAGTAAATCAAAGAAATGCAGGTAGAACTCCACTGTCCATCCGTTTGGACTAGGACTCTTGTCCTTGGTGAAACCCCTTAGAACCTCCAAGATTTCTTCCTTCGTTCATGGACTTTCTAGTAGTAGTACCTCCTCTTTTGTAGTCAATCTTGGATAAAGGTGAACTGATGCTATCTAGTCTACAATCGAGTTATTTTCTTCTTTGTAAAAGGTGTTGAAATGTCTCATGGATTCTTTCTTTATGGCCTCCTTCCCTATATGAAAGTGAGCAGTCTCATCCTTAACTTTCCAAAGATGTTTTTTATTCCCCCTGAAAATTGCAAACTGGTGAAAATACTTGGTATTCTTGTCTCCCGATTGGATCCAAGTGGACCGACTCTTTAGTCTCCAAAGTTCCTCTTCAGCCTGCAACAGTCTATTTTTGTTTGACTCAAGTGCTAACAAACAAGGACTAAGTTCAGTGAGTGAATGATGTTCCAGGTTCACAATTTTGAGTGGAGCGATCTCTTCCTCAATATGAGTAAGTAGATGAAGATCACTTTTCTTTTTAACAACAATCCACTTCTTAACTTTGGTTTTTAAATTTCAAAGTTTTCCAGCCAATTGAAACTGTGCCCCTTCTCCAAATGTATTCTACCAAGAGTTCCACTCTTCTATGACAAGTTTATTGAAGTTATCATCCTTCAACAACACTGAGTTAAATTTAAAAGGATAAGAAGCAGGTTTAATGCCATAGTCCAATTGAAAAGTCACCGGGGCGTGATCCGAAATATAGGGGAGTTCCACCCAAGATCTAAAAAAGGTAGAATCATTTAGCAAAGATGCAGATGCATAGACTCTGTCCAGTATTTTTTGTATACTCTCTGATCCATGTCTGTCGTTGCGCCAAGTTGGCACAACTTCAGGAGGTTTCACATCCACTAAGCGATGAGCAGTGGAAATATCTCTGAAAAAAGGAGCCCGTGAGTCAATTAAGGCCTTCTCCCCCCAAATTTCATCAACACCAGTGGAGAAATTTAGATCACCCACGAGAATGAGGTTGTTCTGATCCAATAAGCCCTTTTCTTGCAGGAGCTCCCAGAATTGTCTACGATGGGAGCACGACCCATACACATTAATCAAACTAATACTTTTGTTATCTGGTAAATGAACACTTGTTAGTAAAATTCCACCTGCACAAGGAAACAATAAGAGATCAAGAGTGTTTGAGTTCCAAGCTACCAGAATTCCTCCCAACTTCCCCACCGATCTCACAACACAAAACATCCAGGAAGAACATAATAGCAGCAAAAATTTTCTAGCCTTTTCTTCATCAACAAGGGTCTCATGTAGAAAAATCACATCTAGTTTAATGGTGGAAAGTAATCTATGCATAGTGTGAAATTTTAGGGGGCCTCCCACCCTCTAAGTGCCCCCAAAACATGAGAAGAAGTAGAAGGTAGTTCAGTAGTCAAAATGGTTGATCTTGTTTCTTACGAGCACTCATAGTCTTGAGTGGTCAAATTTTGGACTCCAAACCTCTCAACTAGGCCATATTTTTTCCCTAAGCCACCCTCCCAGAGGATTGTTCACCCCTTAAGTGGCAATCCATATTTTCAAAAGGTTCTGATTCCCTAAAGAACTGTAATGGAGTAAGGCTAGTAGAATCCCGCAAAGAAGGTAAGTTAGTATCAACCTCCGGGACTAGTAACTATTCCAAGTTGTGGAGAGAGGAGGAGGGTTCCGAAGCCAAAGGCGCCTCCGAAGTCAAGAGAGGAGCAGAGTTAGAAGGTTGCAGGGAGTTAACCAAAGTAGATGGAAGTGTGTAGGTAAGTGGAACAGAGGGATGTGAGGCAGAAAGAGAATGAGTTAAAGGAGTCATGTCTTCACTAGGAGAAGGAGGTACGGTATCAGCCACAGGTCCTGAAATCTCGGAAAAGACACTTGAATCATTGTGTAACTTAACAGAATTCGCCAAAAATTCTCGTTCCCATAACAAAAGCTTAGTAAAAACATTTGGAAAATAATAACTTAGCTTACCTAACAGTGTTTCAACGTCGTCTTCCTGGAAATCAACTGAGCTAAAGGGCTCATAATGGTCCATATCCCCCGAACCCTCCAACTCTTCATCAATATAAAGTAAATCCTTGGTGCAAAGATCCAGATGTTCCTCCTCAACATGATTTCCACTCCCAACAAGGCAATCCTTTCTAAGGTGACATGTCCATTGGCAAGTGGTGTAGCAGAAGGGTAGACCAAGATAGTCTAGTCATTACTCCATCACAAGACCGCATCATTCAAGTTCAATGACATCCATCAAGATTTCATGCAGGTCCACTTCAACTAAAACCCAAGCCAGATGCTTATCCGAGGAGAGGAGACTAGCCTCTTCAATCTTTAGAAAGTGACCCAGCAAGTTGTTAGAATATGAAGGATTGTGCTTGTTTTACCATTGACAATACCCTTGTCACCCAACCATATGTCGAAGCCACCCTCCGATAACCTTGACCTTGACAGAGAGAAGAATCCTGGTAGCAATCAATAGCCAAGCAAGGCTAATGCTCCAAGCAAGAAAGTAACCAAAGCTGATCAGATATTCCAACCCAGAAACTGGTGCAACACCTTCCCCATAACTTGCGCACAAAATTGCCAAACTGCAGTGCGCACAAGTGACTTCTGCACTTTTGAGAATGTGAATAATGAGAGAATGGCGCCCTGTATTTGTAGTAATTTCGGCAGGCTTGCCTAGGCCGACTTCTCCTTCTGGGTACTAATTAATTCATATTAATTATATTTCTGTAGCCGACATCTTGTCTAGGGTTTCCTTCATTTGTGTGCTTCCTTCCGGAACATGCTAATCTTGTCAACGATCACAACAGAGGTTCATACCTCCCGAAGCTACCATAATATTAACACTCCCTCCTATCTAGGGAGGTATGGTCTTGAGCACAAAACAGACCATTCAACTGGTAGTATCATGAGCACCGTCATTATTATCCAACTGGATAATCTCTATGACAACTGATACAATATCAGTTGGTAGAACACAACTGTGTCTATCCACGGTAGTACGCAACTACTCAAACCGTGACACATAGTCACAAACAGTGGAATAAATCCACCACAGTAGTATATCTCTATAGTCTGGAGATAGGCAGTCTCCATAACAATCATCTGTTATCAACCTGCACAAAAAATATTGTTAAAGATAAACTGAATCATCTAGGCCAAGCTTTCACTCACATTTGTGAGCTCTGAAAAAATATCTGCCCTCAGTGTAGAACATCAATGATGAGTCTTCTCAAACAAGGAAGAATGATTGATTCTGATTTCTGAGCCTGGACCATTCCTCACCCTGGGCCATTCCTCTGACACTAAACAAAGTGTAGTCTGGAGAGAATGAATCTGCCTTAAGGAATGCCTGTCCCTGATTGCTGAGCCTGGACCATTCCCCACCCTGGGACATTCCTCCGACACTAAACAAAGTGCAACCTAGATAGAATGAATACACCCTAAGGAATGACTGTCTGGACCATTTCCTCTGTTAACCACAAGAGGAAAAGACTGTCCTGTATCAACCTCCAAAACAGACCATTCCTCATGTTAACCACAATGAGAAATTGCTGCTCGACGAGGCAGGCCAGTCTTCTTGAGTAACCCTCAAGAAGAGAGACTGACCTAGACCACTCCCCATGTTAACCACAATGAGAAGTTGTTGTTTATGATACATCAACAATCTGGACCATTTCCCATGTTAACCACGATGGGAAATCGATGTCCGTCAGAAATCTCAATCCACTTTTCAAATAGGAAATAATCTACCCAACTAGGCTATTTTTCAATCTCGAAAATAAATGTCTTCAATAATATTTTCAATGCTCCTTCCCAACCTGGAGAGCCATTTCTTCCCTTTCAACTAAGGGAGTTATTTCCATGATCCCCATCTTCTCTCGGAAATATGAAAACTTTATTCTGGATAGAGGTTTTGTCAGGATGTCTGTTGTCTGCTCATCTATGGGGATATACTTGAGCTTTACCTCTCCTTCCTGGACTTTATCTCGAATAAAGTAGTATTTGATCTCAATGTGTTTTGACCTTTCATGAAACACGGGATGTTCTGATAATCTTATACAACTCTGATTATCACAATGTATTATGGTCGATTTTGGAATCTGATCAAATAAATTGGAGATTAACTTCCTTAGCCATATTGCTTCTGTGCATGCTTCACATGCTGTGATATACTTTGCTTCTGTTGTGCTGAGTGCGACAAACTTCTATTCCCTGCTGCTCCAATATATCATAGCGGAGCCCAAGCAGAAACACGTACCTGAAGTGTTATTTTTGTCTTTTGCATTTCCTGTCCAATTTGAGTCCGTGAATCCATGAAGTTGGATATCACTGGATGCGGTATATCTCAAGACATAGTTTATTGTCCCATGAATATATCTTAATACATGCTTTGTAGCTATCCAGTGCTCATGTCTTGGTTCCATTTGGAACTGGCTTAGTGTATTCATGACAAAACAAATGTCTAGTCGAGTATTTATCAAATACATCGATGACCCAATTAGTTGTCGATATAGAGATGGATCTACTGGATTAGAATTTGGATCTTTTACTTTTCTTATATTCGCATTCATAGGAGTGTCCATGGAATTAGAGTCCATCATTCCAAACTTCTGAAGGATCTTTATTGCGTACTTTCCTTGTCCAAGGAATACTTCACAACGCTTTTTCCATACTTCTAGTCCCAAGTAATAATGCATGAGACCTAGATCTTTCATATCAAATTCAGAAGCTAGTTCCTTCCTGCACTGAATGATGATAGACTCTTCACCTATTATGAATAGATGGTCAACATATAGTAGTAGAATTACAGGTGCATTGTCCANTTTCTTTAATATGAAAACATGAGTGTCTCTGGAATGTACCTCAAACCCTTGAGGTTGTTCAATATATACTTCTTCTTCAATTGCTCCATTGAGGAAAGTTGTCTTTACATCCATCTGATGTAAGTTCCATCCCATGGAAGCAACAAGAGATATGATAGCTCTGATGGAAGTATATCTAGCCACCGGAGCAAAAGTTTCATCATAATCTTCTCCCTCCTTCTGGGAGAACCCTCTGGCTATGAATCTTGCCTTGTATTTATCCACGCTTTCGTCTGCTGCATGTTTGATCTTGTATACCCATTTTGAAGTTACCACCTATTTTTCTTTTGGTCTAGGTACAATTTCCCATACCTCATTTTTCATAATGGATTGATGCTCTTTCGTCATAGCTTCTTTCCATTGTCCCTTTTGAACTGCTTCTTCAAATGTCGTAGGTTCTTCATTTAGAAGCTTCGTCATGTATGCTTCATAACTTGAGAATCTCTTAGGTGTTTTACTTTTTCTGAATGTTCCTTCTGGAACCTTGAGTCTTTCTACATCTTGTAAGGTAGCTTCAAGCCAAGCTGGTCATTTCTTGGTCTTGGGTACGATATCTGAATCAATGTTTTCGCATGGCTCCATAGGATGACCAACTTGTTCCTTTTTGTCATTTTCGTTTTCTTTGTTTTCTTCATTAGGTTCTTCAATCTCTTCTTCTTCAATAGTTTCTTCTATGGATTTCTTGAAGGCCATCTTTTCATTGAATGTTACGTCTCTGCTAACTTCGAACTTGTGTTGTTCCGGAATATATATTCTATAAGCTTTGGATGAATCACTGTATCCTACGAATATCCCCTTCTTTCCTGAGGGTTCTAGTTTATTCCTTTTGTCCTTGGGAATGTGAGAGTAAACAGGACATCCAAATATTCTTAGGTTTTCCACATTAGGTTTCTTACCTGAGAAGGCTTCTTCTGGTGTCATTTCCTTCAATATACGATGAGGACTTCTATTCTGCACATATATTGTTGTCATTGCTGCTTCTCCTCATAAGAACATGGATAGACCTTGATCATTCAGTAAGGCTTTTACGGTTTCTTCAATAGATCTATTCTTTCTTTCTGCTACACCATTTTGTTGAGGATTATGAGGAATAGTCAGCTCCCTCCTAATCCTTGCCGATTTGCAGAATGCGACGAGTTACTTTGAGGTGTATTCTCCTCCATTATCTGTTCTTAATGTCTTGATCTTCTTG
>JASDQU010684220.1:0-17734 GCA_032191745.1 Picea mariana | reverse complement strand
TGCTTTTCTGGTTTTTCTTTTATTAGAACTCACAATTATAATTGGCAGGGTATTTTTAGGCGGGTGTGTTTTTCTTTTATTAGAACTCGCAGTTATTTATGGCGAGCAAAGAAGGCAACTGGAAAGGTGTAGATGACATGCTGTTGTAGTTGTTTTGAGGGAACAGTCGACTATAATTGTATTTTATTTTGTGCTGAACCCCTCCTGATTCAGTGGGAGTTGATGTTGTGGTGTGGTGTTGAGAGAAAGAATCGATCTGTTTGAGGGTATTTTTGTTTATTTACTATCCGATAATTTCGCACTGTTGCAGAAGAAGGTAGAAATATGGAGTTGAGGAAAGGAATGAGGGTTGAAGTGTGCTACAGCGAGGATGGATATGGCGGGGCTTGGTTTGAGGGAGTTATCCTCACTGTTTGAAGGTATTTACCATCCACTAATTTGGCACTGTTGCAGAAGGAGGTAGAAATATGGAGTGGAGGAAAGGAATGAGGGTTGAGGTGTGCAGCAGCGAGGATGGATATGGCGGGGCTTGGTTTGAGGGAGTTATCCTTACTGTTACCACACATGGCTGGCGTTGCAAGATACGATATGATAAGTTTGTGACGGATGATGGAAAGCCATTGGAGGAGCAGGTGTGGCTGCACAGTGAAGTGAGACCCATTCCTCCTCACATTCAGTTGCCTCTCCATCGCTCAGTTGGGGACGCAGTGGAAGCTTATGACACCGACTGCTGGTGGCGCGGCTTCATTGTCAAACTGCTTACAGGCGCAGAAGAGGAGCTTTGGTTGGTCTACTTCCCTGACACTAGCACTCTCAAGGCATATGCCCATTCAGACTTACGCCCAGCTCAAGAATGGCGCCGAGGAAACTGGATCTTGGCGCCTCAGGTTCTACTCTTAACATATAATACTGATAACTGGCCTTTCTGGGTGCAATAATTCATAGAAGGTTTTTGTGATCTGGTGTTGATTTTAAAAACAATTTGAATAACTATATTAAAGTAGGGTTTCTGTTGTACTGTGATCGAGTTTCTGTTGTACTATATTAAAGTAGGGTTTCTGTTGTACTATATTAAAGTAGGGTTTCTGTGCAGGAAAAAAGCACAATCATAGAGCAAGTAATCCAGTATTTTGATCTGGACAACTTGGAAGAAACTTCTGCGACATCAGGCGGAGAAGGCGATGGAATGAAAAGGAGACGGGCTGTTAAGTCCAGAGCAGCTTCTCGTGGCAGAAGAGCTTCTGGTAAAAAGGAAGAAGTGCAAGTTAACTGTTAACACTACAGTGTCTGGTTGAAAAGCGTTCGAATACAGAAAAAAAAAAAATGCTAAGCTGGGCCCTGTACTTTCAAGTCTAAATCCTGTCTCAAGAGTCCGGAAGCAGTCAAGAGACGCGGGACTCAAGTTGATATGTAGAATGAACAGTATAAAGCGCTTACAGTTTAGCTGGACGGCAAGATACAAATGGGACTTATTTCAATATTTTGAACCAGACAGACTCTAAACTCAATATTTTGATTGATGGTTAGATCACGGTGCCCTGAGGAATTTTATTTTATATAGGATTTCAACAGTGAATAGATTAAACTTTCTATGTTGTAAATTCAGTTATTACTTATTTTGACTTTAAATGTTGTTAAACAATACAGAAATTTTGGATGAAGTGATATTGTTGAACAGATTTTATTTAATTTTTAATAGATTTTTGTATTATGTAGAGATGAAACCTTGTCTTTCCATTAAAGGGGCTCTTATTCGAGGGATTTCAAAAAATTAATCTAATATTTTTATTTTTAATTATTGGAAAAAGTTGTAGTTTAAACATTTTATGTTTTTCCTTTTTATCTGATTATTTTTTCTGTTTACTTTTTTGTTATTGTGCAAGTAATTGTTGGATCTTCAAATTTGAGTGGCTAAGTTTGTGTAATCTAAATCTTCCAAGGATTTTTCACTAGGCTGAATTCATTTATATATTCAAAAATGCAATTTAAATAACAGAAAACTACTATTTCCTCCAGATTCATGTTACTGAAATATAAAAAAGTTAAACAACACCTAGAAAAATATTTTAAGAACTTTTTGTTAAGAATACAAAACCATATATTGTATGTTTTATAAGTTAAGTTAACCAATAATCTATGTTAATCAATACAATAAGGCATTGTCTAGCTATTCTAAGAAATGGACAAGCCAAAAGCCAAAATAACTATCTAGTCTATCTTGGATTCCAATCCAAGACAAAACAAAAGGCCCACGAGGCTTCCCACTTTGCCTAATAATCTACTAAATAGGCTCCTAGCCATACATAGCATATATTAGAGAAGTTCTAGGTACATATGAGGACCTTCGTGATCCCCAACACATTGATAGTAGCCAATTTCCCCCAAAGGCTGAAGTAGTGCATGCTTAGATAAGGTATCTGTTTTTGTATTATCTTCACGATAAACATGTTGAAAGGAGATATTATGAAATTGTTTTATAAGATCAAGGATTCTATTCTTCCAACACTCCAAATTAAAAACATGTAGGTGTCCCTTGCCGCGTAGCCAGTCGATGACGATCTTAGAGTCGCCATGAACAAAAAGTTCCAAAATATCCAACCAGACAACAAGTTTGAGAAGTGCCCAAGCTCCTAGTAACTTTGCTCTGGTGTTTGTCCCCGGACCGCAATTAAAATACCACTTATAAATTCTGTGTTTGGAGAACCTGATGATCCCTCCTGCACCATTGATTTGTCCTGAAGTTAATGCCACCCCATCGAACCAGCCAGTGGGGTCCCTTGCCACCGGACCCATATTCAATCTCCTTGGTTTCTTAACTTTTGAAGCTGTTTTATAATCTCCCAATAAAGATAATGACCGATAGGTCACCCTATGGATCGATGGTGATCCTTTCTCAAATAAAGAACAATTTCTTTCTAACTATAAATTCCAACAGATGAAGACCGGAAGGGATGGGTAACAAGTATTAAGACGTTTCCAGTTTTTAAAACAGTCTATAATGGAGCATCCATAGCAACTATCTGAGAGTTTTAAAGAATGAAGTACTCTTTCCCAAACAACGCTCGAAAATAGACAATCAACAAATAAATGGTAATTAGATTATGAGTTTTTCCTGCATAAGGAGCAGTAGCTCGGGCCTTGAAATCCTCTTTGCTGCAAGTTGTCCGTAATTTGTTTTCCACCAAAATCCAAATAAAGATTTTTAGTTTTAATGGGCATTCCTAGGTCCAGAGTGATTTTCTCCACCCACTGATCAGAAAGGCACGTTTCTTCTTTTCAATGGCCTCATAGGCATTTTTTACTATGATCCTGCTTGAGAAGTCTCCTGCTAGCCATTTCAATTCGTTCGACCTCTGTGAAAACTGTACTCCACTGCTGGTGAGTGCCTTTCGGTAATTCTTCCATTCAGCTACAAGAGTCCCTTCTAATTCCAATTCGGTGCTTGTGATCCAATTGAGTCCAATCAAGCCTTGACGTGGTAAATTGCAGGCCTGATAAAGAAAATAGACACCACATTGATTAAGGATTTTGATCAACTGATCCGACAAGAAAGACAAAACTCCCATACCAAGGATCCGATCCATCCCAATGACAATTGAGGAACCCGAACCCGGGTACCAAGTAAGCCAATGCAGTAAAAGGTATAATGATTTATGGAGGTACTTCCAAGTCAGGGAACCCAAGGTTCCAAAGACCGATGTTGTCTTGAGCCAGTGCTCAACATTAATAGAGGGAAGATATTTAGATTTAATAACACGGTGCCAAATTCCGTCCACCATCAGAGCTCGCCGGAGTGTGTTCGTTGCCATGGCGCGACTGAAGCTGAAAAGGTTTCTCAGCCCCCACCCCCCGTATTTCTTTGGACAAGCTATAAGTTGCCAGCTACAAAGATGGAAACCCTTTTTTCTTTTTCTTCCCATTCCAAAGGAAGTTGTAGACAATCTGACAAATTCTGTGGAGTATCGATGCTGGAATGTTTGCCAAGGCCAACCAATAGAACAACTGACTTTCTAAGACCACCTTGGCTAGAACAAGTCGACCACCCATAGTCAACCAATTATTGCACCAATGATTGATTCTATGTTCATATTTCATTAACAACCAGTTCCGATGCTCTGCTCTAAACCTATCATCTTTCAAAATATAGCCAAGATACTTAAACCTGTTAGCAAGATTATCAATAGTAAAATTGAAAACAGTTTTTAAGGAATCCAAAAATGGTTGCTGTACACCACACTGATAGAAAGAAATTTATGTGAATTGATCAGTAATCCAGTTTCACTGCAAAATGTATCCAATAGTTTTCTAATCTCCAACCATTCAGAGATGGAGGCTTTGTTCATAATGAGAATATCATCAGTGAATAGGAGATGTATGATCCGAATGAGTCTAGAAACTTTGATGCCCGACACCGTCCCTTCACCTTGACTTTTTTTGACAGCTAAGCTCAGGACTTCCATAACTAATGTAAAAAGTAAGGGTGAAAGTGGACATCCTTGTCTGAGATTGAGACCCCTGCCGCTAATGAAGAAGTCAATTGGTTCACCATTTATGAGAATTGCATAAGTAACAGTAGTAATGCATCCCATAATCCACTTGGTAGTTTGTAGACCGAAACCACATTGTAGAAGAACTAATCTGAGGTAATCCCAACTTATGCAATCATAAGATTTCTTAAGATCAATTTTGAGGATCATAGCTTATATATTTTTCTCCCTGATGCTGTGAATACACTCTTGCACAGTTCCTATAGCACTGATGATTTGCCTACCTTTTAAAAAACCAAATTGTTCCTCTGAGATAGAGAGTGACAAGATAGGCTTGATGCGATTAACAATGATTTTAGTAATAATCTTGTAGCAAAGATTGCAGAGTGAAATCGGCTGAAAGTCACCAAAGGAGGTTGGCTCATTAACCTTGGGTATAAGTGCTATGAAAGTCAAATTGATGGATTTGTTCATCGAGCCAGCTACTCAGGATTCTTTGATAGCCTCCACTAAGTCTCCAGCAAGTAAATCAAAGAAATGCAGGTAGAACTCCACTATCCATCCCTCTGGACCAGGACTCTTGTCCTTCGTGAAACCCCTCAGAACCTCCAAGATTTCTTCCTTCGTGCATGGACTTTCTAGTACTAGTACCTCCTCTTCTGTAGTCAATCTTGGATAAAGGTGAACTAACGCTATCTGGTCTACAATCAAGTTATTTTCTTCTTTGTAAAAGGTGCTGAAATGTCTCATGGATTCTTTCTTTATGGCCTCCTTCCCTATATGAAAGTGAGCAGTCTCATCCTTAACTTTCCAAAGATGTTTTTTATTCCTCCTGAAACTTGCAAACTGGTGAAAATACTTGGTATTATTGTCCCCCGATTGGATCCAAGTGGACCGACTCTTTAGTCTCCAAAGTTCCTCTTCGGCCTGCAACAATCTATTTCTGTTTGACTCAAGTGCTAACAAACGAGGACTAAGTTCAGTGAGTGAATGATGTTCCAGGTTCGCAATTTTGAGTGAAGTGATCTCTTCCTCAATATGAGCAAGTAGATGAAGATCACTTTTCTTTTTAACAACAATACACTTCTTAACTTTGGTTTTTAAATTACAAAGTTTTCCAGCCAATCGAAACTGTGCCCCTTCTCCAAATGTATTCTACCAAGAGTTCCACTCTTCTATGACAAGTTTATTGAAGTTATCATCCTTCAACAACACTGAGTTAAATTTAAAAGGATAAGAAACAGGTTTAATGCCATAGTCCAATTGAAAAATCACCAGGGCGTGATCTGAAATATAGGGGAGTTCCACCCAAGATCTAAAAAAGGAAGAATCATTTAGAAAAGATGCAGATGCATAGACTATGTCCAGTCTTTTTTGTATACCCTCCAATCCATGTCTGTTGTTGTGCTAAGTTGGCACAACTTCGAGAGGTTTCACATCCACTAAGCGATGACCAGTGGAAATATCTATGAAAAAAGGAGCCTGTGAGTCAATTAAGGCCTTCTCCCCCCAAATTTCATCAACACCAGTGGAGAAATTCAGATCACCCGTGAGAATGAGGTTGTTTTGATCCGATAAGCCTTTTTCTTCCAGGAGCTCCCAGAATTGTCTGCGACGGGAGCATGGCCCATACACATTAATCAAACTAATACTTTTGTTATTCGGTAAATGAACACCTGTTAGTAAAATGCCACCTGCACAAAGAAACAATAAGAGATCAAGAGTGTTCGGGTTCCAAGCTACCAGAATTCCTCCTGACTTCCCCACCGAGCTCACAACACAAAACATCCAGGAAGGACATAATGACAGCAAAATTTTCCCGGCCTTTTCTTCATCAACAAGGGTCTCCTGTAGAAAAATCACATCTGGTTTAATGGTGGAAAGTAATCTGCGCATAGAGGGAAATTTTAGGGGGGGCTCCCACCCCTCTGATATTCAAGGTGAGGAAGATCATGGTTTAACCTTGGCTAGGGCTTTGATGCCTCTAAGCTCCCCCAAAACCCTTGAAGAAGTAGAAGGTAGTTCTGTAGTCAAAATGAGTTGATCTTGTTTCTTACAAGCACTCATAGTCTTGAGTGGTCAAATTTTGGACCCTAAACCTCTCGACTAGGACATATTTTTTCCCTGAGCCACCCTCCTAGAGGATTGTTTGCCCCTTAAGTGGAAATCTAGATTTTCAAAAGGTTTTGATTCCCTAAAGAACTGTAATGGAGTAAGGCTAGTAGACTCCCGCAAAGAAGGTAAGTTAGTATCAACCACCGGGACTAGTAACTATTCCAAGTTGTGGAGAGAGGAGGAGGGTTCCGAAGTCAAAGGTGCCTCCGAAGTCAAGAGAGGAGTAGAGTTAGAAGGTTGCAGGGAGTTAACCAAAGTAGATGGAAGTGTGTAGGTAAGTGGAACGGAGGGATGTGAGGCGGAAAGAGAATGGGTTAAAGGAGTCATGTGTTCACTAGGAGAAGGAGGTACGGTATCAGCCACAAGTCTCGAAATCTTGGAAAAGACACTTGAATCACTGTGTAACTTAACAGAATTTGCCAAAAATTATCGTTCCCAAAACGAAAGCTTAGTAAAAAAATTTGGACAATAATAACTTAGCTTACCTAACAGTATGTTAGCGTCATCTTCCTGGAAATCAACTGAGCTAAAGGGCTCATAACGGTCCATATCCCCTGAACCCTCCAACTCCTCATCAATATAAGGTAAATCCTTGGTGCAAAGATCCAGATGTTCCTCCTCAACAGGAGTTCCACTCCCAACAAGGCAATCCTTTCTAAGGTGACATGTCCGTTGGCAAGTGGTGTAGAGGAAGGGTAGACCAAGATAGTCTAGTCGTTGTTCCATCACAAGACCACGCCATTCAAGTTCAATGAAATCCATCAAGCTTGCATGCAGGTCCACTTCAACTAAAACCCAAGCTAGACGCTTATCCGAGGAGAGGAGACTAGCCTCATCAATCTTTAGAAAGCGACCCAACAAGTTATTAGAATATGAAGGATTGTGCTCATTTTACCATTGACAATACCCTTGTCACCCAACCATAGGCCGAAGCCACCCTCCGAGCACCTTGACCTTGACAGAGAGAAGAATCCTGGTAGCAATCAATAGCCAAGCAAGGTTAATGCACCAAGCAAGAAATTAACTAAAGATGATAAGATATTCCAACCCAGAAATTGGCGCAACACCTTCCCCAGAACTTGCATACAAAATTGCCAGACTGCAGTGCGCACAAGTGACTTCTGCACTTCTGAGAATGTGAATAATGAGACACTGACACCCTGTATTTATAGTAATTCTGGCAGGCTTGCCTGGGCCGACTTCTCCTTCTGGGTACTAATTAATTCATATTAATTATATTTCTGCAACCAACATCTTGTCTAGGGTTTCCTTCATTTCTTTGCTTCTTTCTGGAACATTCTAATCTTGTCAACGGTCACAATAGAGGTTCATACTTCCCGAAGCTACCATAATATCAACACAAGTTGTTGATGGCCATTAGAGTCGTTATGTTCCAAAGATTTAAAAGCAAACCTGGTAAAAGTACCTAGACATGCATGTGACTGAAATAATCAGTAGATGGGTCGAACCCAATTTGTCACCTTTTCAGCATAAAACTACCCCCAGCGTAATCCCAAGAACTAGACAGGATAACCTCCACATCCTTTGGGATCTTGAAAATAAGGTCAAACCAACGATAAGGAAGTGTCAAGTAAGTTGGCACATTTGGCACATAACCTAGGATAGGGTTCTAGACGTCCTTCATCCAGTATGTAAATGAAAGACTACACATAGATTTATACACAAATTTGCCCACTAAAGCACAAAGTGAGAGTTGGCAGGTCTCTTCGAGACCCACGTCCATACCTATGACAAGATGACGACGAGCCTTCTTGGGCTTCCAAGCTCTAGAGGTGTTCCTATGGTGAAAAGCCTTAAGACTCTCAGATCTTCGCAAAGGCTTCGCCAGGAAAGAGCCAGTCGTAGACTTGCAAGTTTGCCTTCGGTTAGAGGTACCTGGCTTCGGAATAACAATATCAAGTTTCATAACACAAGGCGAAATAGGAGAAAACACGTTCGGCTCAGCATCGAATTGTTTCAGAGACTCCTCAATATTGTGTCCGACTAACCCTATATGTGAAATCTTAATGCATCCCAGTGGAGTTAACTCAGGGAGAGATATAAATGAAGGTAATAAATGAACTAATAACTGCTTCTCGCCAGTTTTAGCTTTACGTACTGCATCCATGAAGTTGAAATGACCCCCCCGGTCCCAGTCTTCCTCGTCTGAAGCGCCCAACAATGAACTGTTCTCAAGAGCCATATCTAGGAGAGTGCCACCTTGTCAAAAAGTCAGACAGTTCAGAAGACTGTCGAATCACTTACCGTGGGTCCCTGCCTCCTGATCTTAGAAGATCGAAAAATTTAATGCTAAAATAAAGGAAATCAACACCCAAGCTAAAAACTCTGATGAAGTTGTTAGCTACCAAATATAGTGGACCCCCAAAGTGGAAATACCAAGAAGAGACTCCATCAGACCAAAAAACTGCAGATAGGAGTGAAAACCGCTAATTCTTATGTCTCCAACCCGAGTACCCCAGGTAAGTAGGGTCAAAAGTAGCCAAAAACTGAGGAACCAGTTTCTAAAAATGGCAGTCGGCCATGGAAACTGTGCATCAGGCTTAAAAAGCTACTAAAAATAGTTCCCGCTCCAAACCTCTCCATCTTGTCTATAAGTAATAAAACGTTTACTTGCAAACACTAACAAAACAAAATAAAAGAACATAAATGAATACCTTCAAAGTCCGATAACACAAACGTGCAAAACTGAACATGTGTTCCATTTAAACTTTATACTTCTATAACTGAGAGGCACGTTTCTGTATTTATATTTATACATTATCAATGCAGTGGAAACTCTAAACCCTTCAGTCTCCATTTTTTTTTTGAAAAAAACAGTGCGCGCAAATTCTCTGAGGACATGTACTTTGATAAAAGCGATTTAACAGCGACAGCGAGTCACAAGATAAATCCCACAGAAGAGTGTAGAGATAAATCTCACGCCAGAGGGAGTCAGTTAATCTGAGCGATTTATCAGCGGCAGCGAGTCACAATCGATACATAAATTTAAACGTGGACTTACACTACTGAGCCATTTCCATTTTAACATTTTGGTAAGTCTAGCTGAGACTTACACTAGTAGCCATTTCCATTTTAACATTTTGATGAAGCATATTTCGCCCTGTATTGTTTTTACATCAACTATTGAAGCCTATTGAGGCATATGCATGAAAGTTTATAAATTTCAAAGTCTAATATGTCTTGTTGGTTGTGCAAATCTGGGTTGTCCCCTTGTGTGCTTGTTTCTTTTAAAAATTTTGCACTTCCTTTCATTATTGTGTACTTTAAGTTTAGTCTTGGCAGTGCTAATGGTTAGTTTTGATTGCATGCAAATTTAAGGTTGTATTAGTTTGGTACCAGAGTAGGTTTGAGACCTATGTAGAAATGTTGAGGGGAGAACAATTCTAGCAAATAAGATTTGTTGGGTAGAAATGTTGAGGGGAGAACAATTCTAGCAAATCAAATTTGTTGGGTAGAACTGTAATAGGGAGAATTGCATACGAGAGTACTATGGTACGACACACATAAGGGGAGTATGAATACGAGCATGGGGCAGAGGGCAGCGTAGAGGAGATGCAAATGAAGTCACCCAATGCTGAGGGCCAAGTCAACTCAAATGAATGTCCATGGAGGTAGCTCAGAGAAGAGGGGTTGCAGTAGATGTCCATGATTTGAGTGATGAGTGCAACGTCCCCAACCACTAATAGGTTGGGCAATGCTACTGCGGAACATACCTTGTCTTCTACAGACTAGCTCTGATACCAATTTGTAACGTACCTAGCCACTAATAGGTTGGGCAATGCTACCCCGCAGAATCATACACATATATATATGACATGCATTTTAATGAATTTAAAACAATCCACACAGAATTACTACTACCATGCAGATTCAAATGGAATGGACAGTAAGTCCACATGCAACAGAACACATGATACATTTCAAGTAACACAACATGCATAACATACATAATTAAGAACATAATGATACTTATCTTTTAACTAGAGTAAAACCACCAACTGCGTGCAGACCTTCCACGAATCTCCAAGCCTTAGACCGCACTGGTCATCACTCTCAGCAGTGGGTCAGCCCCGAGCTGGGAATAAACTCCACCGGGCAAGGGATTCCTAGGCTAGGCAAGGTTAATAGGAAAGTCACACAGTTCATGAGGAAGGATTCTCTCCAGGGAGCCACTTACGCCTACTTCTCACAGACTCTCATTCCCCACATGTCTGTCCCACCCTAGGAGTATGCACCTTCACTGTCACACAGTCCATCGGCTTCTCCACCTCACTTGGCTTGGGCTTCAGCAACAGGTCGGATCGGAATTCTCAGAGCTTTGTAACAGCTATGGGACCCCCTCCAGGAGATCTCGCTTCCTCAACACACTCTCTCACCTGGAGAGAGTTCCTCACAGGCCTGACAACCCGCCTCTTCAACCACGAGCCTAACAACCCGCTTCTTTAGCCAATATTCAACTCAGCTCCAGCCAGGTGAGGACAACAACAACGGTTCACTGCGGCTTAGGAAACAAAAGACAACAACCCAAAAACAGTTAAGGTACGAACTTGGATTTGCAAGTGTTGATAAACTAGGTTCAGGGACAACACAGGTTGGCTTTCCCTTCCCATGAGCAGTTTTCTCAGCTGTGCGTGAAGATTGCCCAGGTCGATCGCAGAGGCAAACAGGATTGACGGAGAATCGAGAATGGAAACCGAACCCCCAAGATAGTTTGACTCTTTGCTTTTAACTGCATGCGCCCAAGTCGACACCTCTCTTCCTGGAGCTGCATGCACTCCATTTAGCATACGTTCCCTTTCCAGGAACTTATGATAAGACTGATCATGTCCACCTTAGCCTTTTAGGAATCAATAATAAAATATTATTCCTTTAGAGGTAAGCCCCCTAGCTTAGCCCCTAGGCCCAAATACTTAGCCCCCTCCCTTACCCTACGTAGTGGAGCTTAGTCCCCCATACTCTTTCTTCATGGTCAGTCTACATGCAATGATGTTTATATTTTATTAATGATCTGCATAATTACATATACAAAATCAGACTCATGGCCTTAAGCATCTAGGCTGTCTAGCCTAATAAACATATAATTCTTTAGCTTATAAACATTTGGCTCACCAGCCTATAGACATAATTACAATTCAACAATATAACTGGGACTCGTCCTTGGGGATATTACAATCCCATCCCCTTATTTTTGCATTGTCCTCAGTGCAACTTCTTTACATAGTATCAACAAGATTTTCAAAATCTTCAAAAATATGTGGGTATTCTACCCGCATAGCATCCTCATGCTCCCATGTTGTGTCCTCAGGATCGTACCAGGTCCACTGGACTTCTACAAGCCGTATGGCTCGATTCCAGAGCTACTTTATTTTCCGGTCCAGTATACATACCAAATGCACCTGCAAGACGCCTTCTTGCTCCACCTGAATCACATTCCAATCAATCACATGATTAGGATCAGGTATCTATTTCTTAAGCGATGAAACATGAAACACATTATGTATAGTCATGGATGCAGGCAATGCAATCATATATGCAACTATTCCAATCCTTACTAGGATTTCAAATGGCCCACAAAATCTGGCTGCCAACTTCGAACAGTTTCCCAGCCTCAGGGAACTTCTATTGGCTTTCACTTTCAGGAAAACATGATCACCCACTTTAAACTCCCTATGGGTCTTGTTCTTATCAGTATAACTCTTCTTCCTTTCTTGGGCAACTTTCAAATTCTGCTTAATCTTCAACATTTTTTCTTCCATTTCCTTGAGCAACTCTGGCCCAACCACTGTTCTGTCAGCGGGGTTATCCCAACTTATTGGAGTGTTGCACTTTCTTCCATAAAGTGCTTCAAATGGGCTAATCTTCAGTGATGCTTGATACCCATTGTTTTAGGCAAATTCTACCAAGTGTAGATAATCTTCCCATTTAGATGGTTTGTCCATCACATACATCCTTAACATATCTTCTATTACTTGGTTCACCCTCTCTATCTTCCCATCAGACTCAGGATGATAAGCAGTGCTGAAGTTCAGATTTGTTCCGAATCCTTTGAATAACCCCTTCCATAACTTTGGGGTAAATTTTGGGTCTCCATCAGACACAATTGTCTTAGGAACACCGTGCAATCATGCCACTTCCCTCATAAAGATATCGACAACATTAGCTTCCTTGTGAGTAGTCATCAATGGAATAAAATGGGCAACTTTCGTAAGCTTATCCACCACCACCATGATTGAATCATGCTGCTTGCTGGATCTGGGTAATCCTGTGATGAAATATATTGTCACTACCTCCCACTTCCACTCAGGAATGGGTAAAGACTATAGTAACCCTGTTGGGTGCCTATGTTTAGCCTTGACCTTTTGGCACTCCATACATCTGGCGATGTATTCTGCAATTTATTTTTTCATACTTGGCCAAAAGTAGTGGCTCTTGATTGCTGCCACAGTTTTCTGATATCCAGGGTGCCCAACATAAGGCACATTATGCATTTCTTTCAAAATCATAATTTTCAATTCTTGGAAATTAGGTACATAAACTCTATTTTTGTACTGGAGTGTTCCATCAGCCTCCAATTTATAATCTTCCACTCTATGTAGAATCTTACCTTGCTGTAGATTTTCTACCAATTCCATGTACTGCAAGTCTGCATTTGCACCTTTTGAAATTCTGCCTTTAATATCAATTTGGTACATGCTAATGGCCGTAGCATGTAGTTCAAGCACTCTCCTGCTGAGTGCATCAACCACTTTGTTTTCCTTTCCTTTGATATGCTTGATATGAAAGTCATACTCGCAAAGAAATTCCAACCATCTACTCTGCCTAGCATTCAAGGTTGGCTGATCAAACAAATATTCCATACTGTTATGGTATATCCTCAGTTCAAACCCCCTTCCCATGAGGTAGTGCCTCCATTTCTTAAGAGCGTGAACGATGGCCGCCAACTCCAAATAATGAGTTGCATAGTTCTTTTCATGCTCTTTCAATTTCCTGGACTCATGACATATTACAAACCCATTCTGACTGAGGACTCCACCCAGTCCTTTGCATGCATCTGTACACACTACAAAATCTTCATTCCGATCTGCAATCCTCAGGATTGGAGCACTGGTTAACAACTGCTTCAATTGTTGGAAGCTTCTCTCACATTCTTTTGTCGATTGAAATTTCGTCTCCTTCCTTTGCAAGGAAGTGATGGAGTGAGCTATCCTTGAGAACCCTGCAATGAACCTTCTATAATAGCCAGCTAGACCCATAAATGATCTGACTTCTGAAACATTCTTTGACACTGACCATTCTCTAATGGCTTCTATGTTCTCAGGATCCACGTCTATCCCATACTTTGAAATGATATGTCCCAAATAATGGATCTGTTTTTGATAAAATAAGCACTTGCTCAATTTGGCATACAACTGGTGCTTTCTTAGCACTTGCAACACCATCTTCAGATGATGTTCATGCTTTTCCTTTAACCTGGAATACACTAGGATGTCATCTAAAAAGACTATGACAAACTTGTCTAGATATTCCCTGAACACACCATTCATTAGGCACATAAAAACATCAGGTGCATTTGACAACCCAAATGGCACCATTGTGAATTCATAATGACCATACCTTGTTCTAAAGGCTGTCTTGCTGATGTCTTCATCCTTTATCCTTACTCGGTGATACCTTGACCTGAGATCTATTTTTGAAAATATCTTGGCATCCTTCAATTGATCAAAGAGATCATCGATCCTTGGTAAATGATACTTGTTCTTAATAGTCACTTTATTCAACTGCCTGAAATCTATGCACAATCTCAATGTCCCATCTTTATTTTTCACAAACAATATCGGGGCACCCCAAGGTGACACACTTGGGCATATATACCTCTTCTTCAGAAGTTCTTCAAGCTGCAAATGCAGTTCTTTCAACTCCAGTGTACTCATTATGTAAGGATTTTTTGACACTGGAGCTTCTCCAGGCTTCAGGTTTATAGAGAAATCAATATCTCTCTTCGGGGGTAGTCCGGATACCTCCTGGAATACATATTCAAAATCCTTTAATACTTCATGGTCTTCAATAGTTGACACCTTATCTTTAGGTTCCTCTTCCATATGAGATGCAAATATTTGGCAACCTTTCCTGTAGCACTTCTTCAGCTACATTGCTAAGATTTCTCTGATAGAAACTGCTCTGGGAATTCCTTGGACGGTTCTCCAATTTCCTTCCTCATATAGGCAAGTGAATGCCTTGTTACGACGGTCTAAAATGACATGGTGCTGGTCCAACCAATTCATCCCAATTAGACGGTCATAGGAACCTAAAGGTAAAATGTTCAATTCATCCCTTGTGCTTAGTTCATTCATGTCCATTGGACAAGACTTAACCCACTCAACAACTTTTCTCTTGGCTCCAGTAGCCAATTGCACTAACCAAGATTTTTCATGCTTGCTTCTTGGAAAATGCAAACTTTCCACGATTCTAGGATCTATATAACTATGACTAGCTCCTGAATCAATTAAAATAATAATGGGTTGCTTTTTGATTATACCTTCCACTTCAACCATATGTGATTGATATTCTACTTTCTTGTTGTCCAGGGCTGCATAGATCCTTGGTACCCTTCTGCCCATGTTCTCCACTGTTTCTGCATGTTGAACATTGTGGACAGTTCTCACTTTGTCATTTCTATGGGGGCAATCTCTATACCTATGATTTCCTTTACAACCCCAACATTCCATAGGTGTCTATCTTGGCATTTGTCCACCTACTTCAACCTTCCTGGGATCTCTAAAGCCCGATTGTCCTTGAGGACTGTTTCTAAAAAAGGTTGGCTTAGCTCCCCTCTTCCTCTGATCCATCTTAAAATTCTTCTTGTCTTCCCAAGCCTTCCAAAAAGTGGTATTTTCTCTTTGTTGCTCATATAAGAATTTTTCTCTCCTTATCATTTCTTCCATAGTTTTAGGATCATCATACTAGATCTTGTCACCGATGGAAGGTGGTAGTCCACTCAGATACCTTTGAATTTTGACAGTCTCATCTGTGATGAACGAAACATACTTCAACAATTCTAAAAGTCTTCATTCGTATTCATCAATGGTCATGCTGTCCAACTTGAATTGAAAAAACTCTTTCATCCTTCTATCTTGGTATCTCTTAGTCAAGTATTTCTTTTCAAACTACTTCTTGAATTCTTTCCAAGTAATATCTTTCTCTTTAATGTGTTTCACTTGCGCTAGTTGATCCCACCACATGGATGCCTTTCCTTTCAGTTGATACTTTGCAATTCTTCCTTCTGCACGAGAGGAATAATTCTGCAGTTGGAAATATTTCCTCATGCCAAGCAACCATGTCTCGACATCTTCCTCCTTCCTGTGTTCTCCATCAAATGTATGAGGCTTAATCTTGTTCATTTCACCCTTCTGTTCATCCACTCCGGATCTCCAATGTTTTCTGGTAGGAGATGGGCTTGAACTACTATGTGACTCCTTATTGGAATGGTTCGGGGAGTGACGATGATGCCTTCTAATGCTTCTTGATCTTCTTTTCTTCTCAGGGGTCTTGCGACTCCCTGTTTTTCTTGAGTCACTCTCCTTATCCAACTTCTTTTTGATTCTCTCTAGACTCTACATCAACTTTAAGTTGAATTTTCCTTGTTGATCTCTGAATTTCATGATCTTTCTGTTATCCGCTCTGTGAGTCTGGGCATCTTTCTGCAATCTTTCAATGATTTTCATCATGTGTCGTTCCTTATCTATCTCTTTTCCATGCCCATTGGAGTTCGATCCTTCCACTCCCAAATGGACATTCATTCCTTTTACTTCATTCTCTAAACTGAAAGCATTACATGCCTCCTCCATTTCTGTGCAATCAGTGGCAATTCGCTTCGGTTCTGACACTCGTTAAACTCTGCAAACACAAAGTATAGTCAATCAAAGTTTGTCAGGCCATTATTCCTTAACAATTCCTACAATATTCATAAACCAATATGACTCAAGAAAACTTTCAAACTCCATTTTCTTTCTGAGGTCTACTCTGCTATATTTTTTGGGCGCTATCCCATTTCTCTCAGTCCCCAACCCACACGATCATGGGTTGTGACCAAGTGCTAGATCAATAGGTGCTTACACGGGCCTTCGGCTTCAGGAATTTTCAAACACAACACAACAATCTCTCGGAGTTTTGAATTACCGAACTCGCGAAGTAGGAAGATCATCAGTTTATGTCTACTCAAGACCCGACGGCTGACACTCACTATGGAACCTCAGGTGTCTGAGTTCCGGGACTTCGGAGCTTTGAGAGTTCAGAGGATTTCACATTCGCACATCCTGAACCGTTAATCTCCAAACATTCCCATGTCACCTTTGGTGACGTCATTATGTCACATCACTTACATTTTTCCAATTGCTGGGGCATGCAACGATGGTTTGGAGTAACCCGCCTTTCATCCCACAATTCTTCTGATGCCGATACGTAACCCCTCGGTGAAACCACAGTTTGGATTGTAGGAACGCCTTGGAGAATTAACTTCCGTGCAACTTGGGTCCCCGCAATGCCTTCTGGCCGTCGATCTTGATGTATCGTGATCAACGCTAGTGTGGGTCCTCCGAATTTTAAATTCATTATGTAACCTCAGGTCCCACTAACCATGCTCATATAGAGTGCCACGTGGCGGAATACTAGCGGCTGACACATGGCCCAATTAGATGGGTGACATGTGTCACGTTCCAAATGAAATTTCAATCTCCCACGGTTCAAAACCCCATGACATGTGGCACACAACCCATGTGTCCACATCAATCCAAGTGACATCATCATGACTCACTACTTCGGTGCTTCGAGACTTTGAAACTTTGGGCTTTGAGAGTTCTCTCCTCAACACACGAATTTTCTTGAACGTCGAAATCCCTGTTAAGAACCAAATATCAATATAGCATATAAAAACCTCAGGAAAAGTACTCAACGCCTTGAAAAAGAGATAATTTCAGATAATAAGCCTCTTCAAGGGGGAAACCTCCTTTTACCCCACTTAAATGTTCAAGTACAAGATGATTCCAAATGAAAATGTCTCCTTGGTATATATAGGAGACTAGGAGGTATAATTACAACTAATGGAATAAAGCCGA
>JASDQU010684218.1:19134-45130 GCA_032191745.1 Picea mariana | reverse complement strand
TCTTCAACAAGGTTTTATGAGGAGCAAAAGTGATCCAAATCTGTATACCAAATTTGATGAAAAGGGGTATATAGTACTAATTTCATTATATGTTGATGATTTAATAATTACAGGAAATGCAGAGAAGTTGATTGATGAAATCAAGGAGCAGTTGTCAAAGGTATTTGAAATGAAAGATCTTGGTGAGTTACATTTGGAGAAATGCAGGCCAAACTTTTGTTTGTCAGAGTAAGTATATCAGAGAAATACTTAAGAGATTTAAGATGGATCGATGTAAGTCTTCTACTGTTCCCATGCAACAGAATGTGAAACTGTCTTGTGATGATGGTTCAAAGGAGGTGAATGGCATTGTGTATAGACAGATGGTGGGTAGTCTGAATTATCTCACCACAACCAGACCTAATATTTCATATTATGTGAGTGTGTTAAGTCAGTTCATGGCGAAACCTCATGAAAGCCATTGGAATGCAGCAAAGGCAGTACTCAGGTATCTAAAAGGTACACTTGATTATGGTATTAAGTATACTGATGCATCTAATGTTGAGTCAGCAGGTTATTCAGATTCTGATTGGGCTGGCAATATGGATGATCAAATATCAACCACTGGATATGCTTTCAGCATTGGATCCGGGGTTGTTTCATGGAGTAGTAAGAAGCAACCTACTGTATCTTTGTCCTCTACCGAAGCAGAATATAAATCCTTGTGTGCAGCAACTTGTGAAGCTGTTTGGTTAAGAAGACTTCTTCAAGATGTTGGAGAAGAACGAAAGGAACCTACGATGATCAGATGTGACAATCAAAGTTCAATCAATATTGCGAAGAATCCGATTTTTCATGCAAGGACAAAGCATGTTGAAGCTCAATATCATTTTGTTCGAGAAAAGTTGCAGTCAAATGAAATAACTCTTGTGTATTGTAATACTAGTGAAAATGTTGCTGATATTTTCACTAAGCCTCTTGGAAAGATTACGTTTGAACTGTTTAGGGAGATGTTAGGTGTAGAAGTCAATCCATTCTCCATTAAGGGGGAGACTTGGAAATAATGGAGAAAGCGCTAGTTGTAAGCGCCAGTAATAAGCACTAGTTGTAAGCGCCAGTTAGAAGAATCAGTTCTTAGTTAAGTGTCAGTTGTCTAGTTGTCTTTAGGTTTGCATGTAGCCGACTCGGGAGAGTCTTTTCCTATATAAAATGTAATCCGTCTTCATTGATACATAAGAAGTGAGCACAGCCTCACTGTGTTTGTTTGCGTGGTATATTTTATCTGTATGTCCATTTAAAATTCAAAAAAACATATGATTGTATAGATGATGGGGCTTTGAACTAATTATTTTCTTGGATTTTTGGTTTAGTGATTCATTTCTGGTTTAAAGAATGCAATTAGTTTGTGCCTATCAAGTGGACTTTGGTAAACTAAGTCCCAAAAAGACATATGGTGTTGTATAGTAATTTCTCTTTTGCAACAGTAACAACAAGGATAATGCATCGAGTCATTAAGAGATCAAAATCGTCAATTAGATCAAATAATAAATATGGGGCATATTGATCACTAAAGACAATTTTAAGAGAATACAATGTTGTAAAAGCTTAGATTCTAGCAGCACTCATTAGTGGCTTCCAAATATGGCTGATCTGGAGTACAGTCTCCAACATGGGGCATTAATGAAAATTGTGACATGCAATGGCCGATTGACAACGAAATCGTGTTACCATGACGAGAAAACATACCTATATGACACTCCTACAATTCTGAAAGAACAACTATTTATGTGACAAAAATGATACCAATTGTGGATTATCCGGATACCTTCGAAACTATTTTCTTCTTGTGATTACAATTTCAAAATCGTGAAAATGTTTAAAAGTGGTTAACTTTTTCTTAAAAAGACCTAGCAACGGGACATCTACACCATCCTCTCCCGTTGAAAAGTATGAATATGTTTAAAAGTGGTTAACTTTTTCTTTAAAAAAGTTAGCAACTGGACATCTACGCCCTCCCCTCCCGTTGAAACGTAAGGATATCATTGAAAATGTCTGATTTATCTAAAAAGTAGGATTATATAGTTTGCAGTAACTTAGTGAACTAAAAAGTAAATATATAAAGTAAAAAGTTTATAAGTAAGTTCATATTTATTTACTAATATAATATCATGCACATTAATTTATCAAAAATACCTATGGCTAAAAATAGGTCATGTTCCAAAATTAGTCCGGGGACACCAAACATAAAAAGGAAACCATAATTCCAATTTGACTTGGAAATAGAGCATTATCAAAAATACCTATGGCTAAAAATAGGTCATGTTCCAAAATTAGTCCGGGGACACCAAACATAAAAAGGAAACAATAATTCCAATTTGACTTGGAAATAGAGCACAAAAGGCATTACAGGATAACCAACAACAACCTTGTATTTAAGTAATTCTGGAAAATAGATAATTTCATTATAATAATAATAATAATAATAATAATAATCTATTTTTAAGCCAAGAACAATAATTCCAATTTGACTTGGAAATAGAGCACAAAAGGCATTACAGGGTAACCAACAACAACCTTGTATTTAAGTAATTCTGGAAAATAGATAATTTCATTATAATAATAATAATAATAATAATAATAATCTATTTTTAAGCCAAGCCAGCACATCAAATTAGTGTATGAGACCCTCTTGTTTGTATTTGACTGGTAAAGTCTACGAAGGTATACATACCCTACCCCCTTTGGATTTGAACTTATGACCTCTTAAGAGGAAACACATGTTCTTAACCATTAGGCCCACTCAGACTGTATTACATCAGAGATTCTAATGACATTATATAGTCCAACTGGCCACCATTTTCCAAATCAACCTTAAAAATTGACAGTTAAATGTATGTTTTTAACTTTATGTCGGGAAAAAGAAAATAATGTATTCTTTCGAGTGCAGCTCAGACAAATGGCCGTCAAAACGATATACATTTACACCAGAAATACTTTAAAATTTTAAATAAATAGTCTATATTTAAAATATTTTGTACATTTATAAAAGTAATGATAAATAAATACTTGTAACAGGGTTTAATTACATGACAAAGCACAGAGACACATTTAGCCTATCAGGGTCATCTTATCCAGGTCAGAGTTTTAAAATTTTGGACAACTTTGGAGAAATAAATACTCCCCACCCACGGCTTCTTAGCCAAAGAATATTTCTTGAGTTTCTTAGGTCAGATGCATTCCCAAATTGGAGAAGGGAAGGGAAATAGAGTATTGTAAGTCAACTATATTGCATTGTAGTATTTCCAGATTGGCAAAAAGAATCTTCGAGGAGAAAAAATAAAACACTGTGTAAATTTTTAACTATAATTTGATGCCCTGGTAAAAGGTCAGATTTTTAATCATGTTTCAGTTTATTAAAAAATATATAACTTTAAAAATTAAAAAAATTAAATGAAATAGAGGCTGAAACTTCGTCGAAGCACCTCTAACCAGTGTAGCCACTGGCCCCGAGAACTCCCACACGAACAACTTCACCGGATTTTTACATCCCATGAGAATTCCAATTTCCAAGGAAATGCAGCGACAGAAGTTCTAATTCCTTCAAATATGATGTATGTTTTTTTTGGAAACATGCAATTATGTTAATGGGCATGCATGCAATATATTTATGAACTATAAGTGTAACTATGTGATCTATTCATAAATTATTTGTGTAATTATATGATCTATTCATTATCAGTCTGTGTAATTGAGTGATAGATGCTATATATATATGAGCATATTCATAGAGGTGTGAGTGCAATGTCGTGCAATGCGTAGTGAGTATGTGAAAGCAAAATGCAATACTGAGGTGTTGTGTGTATGAGAGGAGAGTATGGTTGTATGCTTGAGTTGACTACTGTAATTTTCCTTTTAATAATAAGAATCCCTAATATCATTGCTGGTGATTTTTTTCCTCATTGAGTTTTCACATAAATCAATGTGTCAACTATGTATTTATTATTCTTAATTTGTTCTCGATTTAATCTTATTTATTTATATTATGCTTTTTTTTTTTTTTTCCTTCAACGGCCAAACAAATGATATCATAGCATAAAGAGAGAAAGTCATTACATGAGTGACAATTTCTGTGAAAAAGGGTGAGAGCAAAGCTGCGAGTGCAAGAGGAAGACATTGCATGAATGAGCGAGAGTTGCAAGGGCGAGTTTCTACACTCGTGCTGCAAAAATTCATTGCCAAAGAGGCAATAACCTGTGATCATCGCTGGTAACGATTTTCAAAGAAGCTATACTTGAAACAGTGATGAGAGCGACCTTTTGGTACCAAGGATGGTTTATTATTAATGCTCATAAAGGATCGCTATAACAAATGGGTGGAGTTATAAAGTATCATTCTTTATAAATAATTGACGTTGAGGTTTACTTTCTAAGAGGGGATGCTTATTTTTTTTAAAAGTGAATGTCTTAAAAGGTTTTAAAATATATTTAAAAAAAAAAAATTTGGGGATTAAATATTTTTGGGTTCAACTTTTTTATTCTTACTTTGAAATATAAGTTTATTTCTTTATATTAAAAATTTTGGTTTATTATAAGTTGTGAGTTTTTGGATGGGTTTTTGCTAATGGAAAAAGTGTAGAGTTTTAAGTTTGAAGTGGAGAAATTCAGCGACAAGAATAGCTTTGAGCTATGAAAACTCAAGATTTAGGTAGATTGGATATGTTGGCGGTCGGGCGGGCTGGCAGGCGGGATAAGGAGGGCATGTATGTTGGGTTAACCTTGACTTGGTGAAAGAGTTAATGAGTTAAATCTATTTTTTAGGTCAAAGCTGGTGGTTTTTTAGGTCCATGTTTTTTGGGTATCCCATGGTATTATGTCCATGGATTGCATGTAATGAAGCCTATAAAAGGCTTGGTGAACTCAATTGTAAATGGGCTTGGAGGTAAGTGGTGAAGGCTTACTTGGTCGGCTTGGTCGGATTTGGTCAAGGTTGTTTGAATGCAAAGTTTGAGGTGGAGCAGTGTGTTCAGTTTAGAAAAGTGTGTTTGTAGAAAGGTTGATGTGTTGGCACGTCAATCAAGTGTTTGATAATATATGATGAAGGTAGGTTCATATCCATGGTACTTGAAAATTATTGCAATAAAGTTAGGATTGAATAGGCATGTTCAGTAATGCCAAGTTACGACAATAGTTGTGGACAGAAGCAGTTGTGGTATCTGGTAACTTGGTCACCATCGGTTGCAAAAGACTGGCATATTTTGGAAGAGGTATGAACAAGTCATCTGGTAATTACTTAAATGTGAAATTATTCACTTGTTATGCTTGTGTTTTTTATCAACATTCTAAGTAGGACCTAGATCAAACATGTAGATATTTGATATGGTGATGATGTTAAGGGATGCAGACTGTGGGATCCTACTACCCACAATATCATCATGGATAGAGACACAGTGTTTGATGAATCTCCTTTTATAAAATATAACATAGTAAAAGATGAAAGGTTCAAAGCATGACTAGTAGTAGAAGGGTATTTGGAAGGTATTGATTTAAATGAAAGTCTCTCACCAATTGTTAAAAGCTTGTTTCTATTCATGTTGTGTTAGCACTAGTTGTGTTAGTACATCTAGATGTTAAACCGTTTTACATGGAGTTTTTTGGATTATTAAGGGGATGTATCTGGAATAACCAGAACGGTTAGTTCAGAATCGCAACAAAATATTTTTTTTCAAACTCAAAAATCATTGTATGGCTTGAAGCATGCCAGACAAATGGTAAAATATGTTTGATTCCTTCAGGGTTGAGGTCAACAGGTTGGATCAATTGGTTATGATGTTATGAAGGATGTGGGAGCAGGAAAATAAATCTTAAGCATGGAAATACATAGAGATGAGAAGGATGGTAAGCTTGGTTACCACAACAGAAGTATGTGGTGAAGATACTCAGGAAATTATGCATGAATAATGTGAAACCGATAAAATTCCTTTGGATTTCCATTGTAATTTTTCTTCAGGTTTATGTCCTAATTGATGAAGAAGAAAAGGGTTATATGTCTCGAGTATTATATGATAGTAGGAAGTTTGATGATTGCGATGGAGAAATGGTCATCATTTCACAAGAAATTAGTGTTGTCAATAGACACATGGAAAAACCAGGTCAGGAGCATGGAAATGAGTGCTTCAAACATAGAAGCACTAGTATCACCTACAATGGTTGCAGTGATTTGGTCTGCGGTTATGATTCATGATATTTGGACAACTGCATCGGTTTATTAGATAGGTTAATGATGGAGACAGAATGATCCATACTGGAGTGAATCGTGCAGGCATGTTCATGTAACGATATTGTTAGATAATTTGTAGAGTTGTGATGGTGTTTGGCTTCTCTTGGCTTGCAAAAAAGTTGATGAATTAATTAAGGGCATGATATATCAGGTAAATTGTTGTCAAGGTGGAGATTGTTGGAAACATGCCAATGAATT
This sequence comes from Picea mariana, assembly GCA_032191745.1. NCBI lineage: Eukaryota > Viridiplantae > Streptophyta > Pinopsida > Pinales > Pinaceae > Picea > Picea mariana. The sequence goes on along the minus strand of JASDQU010684218.1, from coordinate 38,677 downwards.
TCCTCATGCGGTCACATGCACATGCATGTAACTATGTTAATGTGCATGCATGCAATATATTTGTGAATTGTTCGTGTAACTATGTGATATATTCATGATCAGTATGTGTAACTGAGTGATAGATGTTATATATACGACCATATCCATGCAGGTGTGAGTGCAATGTCGTGCAATGTGTAGTGAGTGTGTGAGAGAAATATGCAATACTGAGGTGTTGTGTTTATGAGAGGAGAGGATGGTTGTATGCCTAGGTTGGCTAATGTAATTCTCCCTTGAATAATAAGAATATTGAATATCGTTTCCTGTGGTTTTTTTCCTCATTGAGTTTCCATATAAATCATTATGTCAATTGTGTGTTTGTTTTTCTTGGTTTTTTCTCAATTTAATACTTCTTGTTTATGCTCTGTTTTTCTTCCACTACCCAACACTTTTGACTAATTATTTCCAAAAAAAAACTATTGTAAGTATGCAACTTCCAAATCATGCCCCCATCCTAAATGAAAGAAACGTAAGCCCCTTTGCAATTAAATAAACAAAAACCCACGGAAAGAAACCGTTTGATGGGGGGTTTTAACAATTTGTTTTCATTTATAGATTCTTACAGCTCGACATCAAAATATTGAGTTCAGGGTTTAAGCATTGGGATTAAAATTTAAATATCACAAATTATGCTACTGCATAGACCAAAAACGAACGGGAACACCATTCGCCACACTAACCATAGCTATATATGAAAATATGTGGATTATTCATTTTTCCAGGCAGTTCCAAGGAGGTTCGACCCGACAGAGCACCAAAACCCTGTTATCAATAGTCTTTAGGCTCGTGGACAAGATAACAACCTCAAGCTTCTCGAGATGTCCTATCTCTCCAACATTTTGATGAAAATACTCGCCATTAAATAATATCCTCCTTTGGTCGCCCTCAAAAGAGTGGCCAACAAGTGAAACCATGAGTGGCACCATTGCTAAGCCCTCAAAAGAGATGCCAACAAGAACTTTAAACTCAGTAATACCTAATTTTGTAGTAGTGGAAGGCTTTGCAGTTACGAAACGAATGAGAGAAACGAAATGGTAATGCAATGCATATATGATCTCTTTTGTTACATTCAGACGTCTTTCAACTCGAGTTATAATCCAAAAGGGAAAGTAACTAACAAGAATACTTTTGGCATGAGATCCATATGTATGCCCTCTTTTGATATGATATGATGAAATGAGACACCCGGTCTCCCATGCTCTAGTTAAAAACTAGGTTTGCGTCATGTGGTCGGAAAATACCACCCTTAACTGTCAGTCAGAAGTCCTGCAAGAGTTTTTGAAAAACGCTAAGATTAGCACATGCATTCCTTTGGCAGGCATGCACCTTATATTCCCATGCATGCGTCGGATTGGATATTCATAAATTGCTATAATACGAGAAATTTTCCAAAAGAAAGTTCCATTTAATCTTAAACATTCATAGAGATATTGGTTCCATATAGTTCCACAACGGTTCATAGGCCTCGATGGTTTTGACCGGGTTCTAATGCCATATGTAATGAAATTTCTAGCTATTGAACGTTTAATCATGAAACCAATACATTGGATATAAAAACACTTAACTTATAACCATAAAATGCTAAAAGATAATTGCATGTGATCATGTAATTCGTGAGACATAAGAATTGAAGACTTCAACTTACTTGTAATGCTATACATGTCGATACATTGTGCCTCGACATTGATCCAACATGCCACAACAATAATGTGGGAGAAAACTCTCCTTCCAAACAATCCCCCCAGTCATCATGATTGAGAGCCCTCGAGCCCTCAATCAACCTTTGAGAGCCCTCGATCCCTCAATCAACCAACTATGTCAGCATTCTTTCATGTGTGTCAATTGCACCAGAAAAATACACCTTCCTTTCTTTTCCACCTCTGAATATATAGATTCTTTCTTATAAGTCCATGCAAAAAAACCTCATGCATAGATTACACTTGTCATCATGCAACTTTCTCTTTTTCTTATCTTAACTTAAAACTTAATTGAGTGTAATTCTTTTATTTGTTTATTTATATTTATTTACTTTCTGTTATTGTATTATTTAATTGTTTATTTATTTATTTATTATTATTATTATGAGGAATTACACTTCTATGGTTTTCACTATAAGATTATTGACTTTATTATTAAGAAAATAAAAAGAGAAATAAATGAAGAAAGCATATTCTTTCTTCATTTCTTTCTCTTTTTCTTTTCTTCTTTAAGATAGGTTTTACTTCTCATACTGAAGGAAAAGTTTCCTTCAATCCTAGACCTCTTGATTGTTGTTGGAGAGAGTCAAATATTGTAGCTATGCTTTGAAGTTCTCTTGAACGATGTTTTTTCAAGCTAGAGGATTATAGTCTTAGTATTTTATAGTCTTCATGGATGCATACAATTTCTTCCAATGATTCATTTTTTAGCAAAGGCGTGAGAAAACACATGGTTTCCATAAAATTCAAATTGACATACCATTTTCAAATGGGTTTCCCCTCCACCAATCACATACCCAAAATACACCAATGAAACCTAAGAAAACTCACATTTCCTAAGGTTATCCAACAACTTATTAGAAAAACAGGATCACAGAGCAATATAATAAAACAAATGTTGAAATAAAACACAAAATATACACAATAAAATAGAGACATAGATATGCGTGGTTCACCCAGTGTGGGATACGTCTACCATAGAAATTGCTATCTCCTTCTTTTCTTATTATCTAGGAAATGAAGGGATACAACCTATAGCATACCCATTGCAACTTCCTCTTCTTTCTCTCATAGCTTCCTCTCTCAAAATACAATATTCACCCACATACATAAATACAATACAATTCCCTCATAAAAGATGGTTTCCTTCTAGGGAAAAAAACCCTAAAATAACTTCTACCATCAAATCTATGATCTTGTAATGAATGGTCCATATTGACTATGAAATTACAATATTTTACAGGGCAATTTTTCCAAAAAATTATCTTTGGGGGAGATTCCCCCGAACCCTCGTCAAGTAGGGGCTCCAAAATTTATCATCGCTCCTCTTCCGAGACCCCCATGGTGAGAGATGTGGGGGGGAAGCCCCCCACACACCCAACCATTAGGTAATGCGGTCCAAACGCGGCTAAAACAAGATCTTTGAATTAGGAAGGTAATCCAGCTCCACAACCAACACAACTAATGTATTTTAGAGTCTCTAACACCTACATGAGATATGAAATATTATCTTTCTAGTTAATGATATAAACCAATATGTCATCCAAATAAATTATTACAAATGAATCTAAATAGGAATGCAATACATCATTTGTCTATCACTAAAATGTAGCCATTACATTACATAAACCAAGAGGCATGAGAAACCATCCATACTGGTTGATCTTTAAACTCTGTTGGATATTCCACTAGAATAGTTCATCACAATAGATCTTGTGATATTCTGAAGTCTTAGATTATGAAAATTAATACTTTCTTAGATCCTAAATTACAGATTACTAGGTTATTGCTTGAAATTATGAAAATAACTAAAATATGAAAATGAAATAAATGAGCAAATGAACACACCATCCACACTAATTAACATAATATATATCGTAGTAAACCCAATACAGGAGAAAACCCAGCTAGAATGTAAGCCATATTCTCTTCTCTATTTTTTTCAAATTAAAATACAAAGAAAGAGACACTCACATTGGAGTTTCCTTTGACACTATGGCCTATATGGATACTATGTACGACCTTAAATACAGGGCCTCAAAATAAATAAATTTCTCCTAATCTCCTGCTTTGATGGTTGAAATTTAGATTAGAATTTTTATTTCATGCAAGAAATAAACTGGTAAATAGAAAACATGATAAATTAGGCAACATAATAATAAAATACCAACTAGTAAAATACTTACCTTGACATGCAAGTTGGTTGATGCAGCCCCTTTCCTATTTCTTCTTTCTCTTGCTCAAACTGAATATTAAACTCCCAACCAACTAATAACAACCTCTCCATCTCCCTAGCTCGAGGAATCCTTGCAGTTTCCTAGCCCTCGAGCCCAAAGTTTCCAGCAACAACAGTGCCCTGTGAGAGTTCCCAAAACAATATGTTCTCCCAATTTTCCTCCTCTTCCACCTCTTGCAAAATTTTCCAAAAACAAAATGAGACCCCTCTCCAAGTCCCATGCCCTCTTCCTTATCCTCCCCTCTCATTCAATTCCCCAACTACCTTACCCCCTCATTAATTCCCCAACAGCCTTATGCCTTCATTAATTACTTCACCCACCTTTTAATAATAAAATAATAAAAAGACTTATTGAATTTATTTTAATAATTAATTAAATTTAAATTAATAACTATGAAAATTAAATAATCAAATTGGGTTGTTACATGCACCCACCCTTCAATAAACTTTGTCCCGAAGTTAGAGTAATTACAATATAAGGGTAATGCCACATTATTCATACATCCACAACAAATAAAGAACATCGTCAATTTAAAACACTTATACATATGAGTGTACATGTGCAAGGCATGCATGTGTAGCTAGAACATACATGACTCACACATGTACTAATGACAATAATTATGACACCTAAATTAATTCTTGTATGTGTCTAATCCAACCAACAAGACCATTCATTTCATAAAAGATAATAGACCATTTTAAATGTTCGCAAAATCTTTCAATTATTATAATTTAGCACAAGCAACATTCACTTAGATAATTATAGTTCAGTTAAGCAAATATATATATATATATATATATATATATATATCAACAAGAGTAAATCAAAAAATTCTACTATAAGGTGAAAACTTCACACACTCTCAACTACTTCTAGTCATCCTTCCTCCCTAACCTACTTTCATATTTCATCCCTATCCTTCCTTTGTTGGACTATCTTGGAGTGTCAAATATATTGACCTAAATCCAGATAGAACCTGTAAGCAAAAGTGTCGACTCTCTTGACCAAGCTTCCCCAACATGAAATTGACAGTCATTATCACACATCTAGGAGAGTGTGAGCTAACACTGTCCTCCCATTACTCTAGGTTTCATAGGATAAACAGTCGGAAATGCCTCCACCCTTCCTAATAGAACTAGGGTCAACACCCTACCATGGACCATACAATGGAAGTGTGTTGCTAGGAATTTTGTCATCATATATTCAGTTTTAGGCAGTCTCGCCACCTGAAAAACCTGCACTTATCCACATATCATAGTAATGCATTTGAACCAACATAATTTCACATATAAATATTCATACCATATTGTTTCTTGTTTGATGTTCACGACATCAACCTTTTATCATCATTATCCTTTGGATATTTCATGGCCTCTTGACCTGCAGATTAGTATGTAACACAAACTCATATATATCCATGCATTATCATCATGTAGATGCATTTAATCATAATCTCAATCTGGTATCCACGTACCAACAAATTTAAATGTCAAAATTTTCAAGTTATAAATAGATTGCATAATATCCATGATAATTTAAATAACGTTAAACATTCATAGAATTGACATTCACATAGGTTCATATGTCTTAAAATTTCAGGTGTATCATTAATAGTTTCACAGTGAATAGAAAACAAAGATGATTAGGCCTTAAGTAATTCTTGTAGTCTATGTCAAAAGGTAACAATACATACACCCAACCTTCAGGAAACAAATTCCCGAGGTGGTCAAAAAAGTGACAGATGATCTCGTCGTAAGGTCTATGCATCCTCCCAAGTAGTAGATCTTGGGCTATACTTATCCCACTGGACCTTAACATGGTCTACTAGACGGTTCCTGAGTTGTCAGAATTTATGGTCCAATATGTGTAACGGTTCGACCGTGAGGTTTCCCGCATCTGATACCTGCAATTCCTTCCAATTCATTTTATGAGATTCATCAACAACATAATGACATAGAACATATACATGAAAATAATTATGAGTTTTATGCAAGTGGGGTGGGAATATGAGACGATAGGCAACAGGTCCAATTCTCTCTTGGATTTTGAATGGTCCTATAAATCAAGGAGACAACTTTGTCGCCTTACTGAACCGAATGGTACTCTTATTAGGCCTAATACAAATGAAAACTTGATCTTCCACTTTATAACTTCGATCGGTCCTATGTGCATCAACATAACTTTTCTATCTATCTTGTGCTTCATTTAGTCGCTACTTAATCTCAATCACATGTTCTTCCATCTCTTGAATCAATTCTATCCCAGTTGTCACTCGGTCTTCTAACCTTTCCCAACTCAATGGTGTCCTGCATGGCCTTCCATACAGAGCTTCATAGGGTGTCATTCCAATGTAGCTATGAAAACTGTTATTGTAGGCGAACTCTACCAAAGGAAGGTACATCTCCCAATGGGTTTGATTATCCATAACATACATCCTAAGAATTTCTTCCATAACCTAATTAAATCTCTCATTTTTCCCATCTGTTTTGAGATGATATGTAGTGCTTAAGTTCAACTGAGTTCCCAACACTGACTGCAAACTTGTCCAAAACCTAGATGTGAATAGAGAGTCCCTATCTGAATGATCTTCTTGGGTAACCCATGCAGATGGATGACCTCACTTATAAATGTGCGTGCCACATCAGTGATATCATAAGGGTGTCTAACCAGAATAAAATGAGCACTCTTGGTCAACTAATCAACTATCACAAGAATGGAATTATGTCTGTGTGATTTGAGCGGAAATCCCATAAACAAATCCATAGGAATGACTTCCCACTTGGACATAGGAACATCATGTGGTTGTAGGAGACTTGTCGGGTGGTGGTGGTCAACCTTCACTTGTTGACACTCTAGGCACTTGGCGATGAAATGGACTACATCATGATTCATGCCTACCCAGAAGAAAATCTTCTTCATGTCTACGTACATTTTCTTCACACCCGGATGTGCACAATAAAGCGCTTTATGGGCTTCCTTGAGTATGATTCTTCGAATATACCCACCTTTAGGGATGCACATCCTTCCTTGATATCTTAACAATCGATCTAATTCCATGCTATATCCTTCATAATTTGGATCTAATTTCCTCCCACTCTGGAGGGTTGAAGTAACCTTTAAATACCAACTATCTCCAATAAGTTTCCCCAACACACACTCCCTCGGATTAACTTTTAAGGGTACCAAGGAGAAGACATGTGGTCTCATTCTCAAGGAATCTGTGACCACATTCTCCTTTCCCTTAATATAAGAAATTCCAAAATAGTACTCACTCATAAACTCACTCCATCATCTTTTCCTAGCATTAAGATCCTGTTGAGTGAAGAGATGCTTTAAGCTTTCATGGTTTGTTTTGAGATCAAAGCTTCGCCCCACTAGATAATGCTTCCAAAGCTTCAAATCTAGCATTAACGCTACCAACTCTAAATAATGAGTAGTGTAAATCTCTTCATGTTTCTTTAATTTTCTTGATGCATACGTTATCACTCACCCATCCTGCATTAACACTTCCCCCAATCCTTGCTTCAAGGCATCCGTGCAGACTGTGAAGTCTTTTTCCATATCCAACACTCCTAGAATTGGTTCACTAGTTAGTAACCTCTTAAGCTCGATGAATGAAATATTTCATTCCTCTTCCCAATCATACCTTGCCCCCTTGTGCTGCAAGATGGTGATGGGTTTTGATATCTTATATAACCCTTCCACAAACCTTTTATAATAACCCGCTAGCCCCATGAAGCTTCTTACCTCATGATCATTTTTTGACACTGGCCATTTCATAATGGCCTTTACCTTTTCTAGGTCCACAAATATTCCTTCATTGGAAATGATATGACCTAAATAGTGAGTTTCTTTCTAGAAGAAAGAACACTTCGACAACTTTTTATACAATTTGTTTTCTCTAAGGCACGAAAACACCACTCACAAGTGTTCCTCATGTTCTCTTTCGTTCTTGGATTAGATGAGGATATCATCTAGAAATACCTGTACAAAGAGGAATAAGTACTTTCGGAATACACCACTCATGAGGCTCATGAATACTATTGGTGCATTGGTTAAACCAAAAGGTACTACAATGAACTCGTAATGCCCAAACTGAGTTCGAAATGCAGTTTTAGGAATATCTCATTCCTTAATCCTTAACTGGTGATACCCTAATTGCAGATCAATTTTTGAGAAAACTATTGCTCCTTTCATCTAATCAAATAGGTCATATATTCGTGGCATTGGGTACCTATTTTTCACGGTAGGACGATTCAATTCCCTGTAATCTATACACAGTTGTAAGGAACCATCCTTCTTCTTGAAAAAAATTACCGGTGCACCCCAAGGTGAGACACTAGGCCTTATTATCCCTAAGTCAAGTAGTTTTTTCAACTGTATCTGCAACTCACAAAGTTCCAACGTCGTCATCCTATACGGTTTCTTGGAAATTGTATTTGCACCAAGTTTTATCTCAATGGTAAAATCAAGCTCCCTCTCAGGAGGTAACCCTAGAAACTCTTTCAGAAAAACATCCTTAAACTTCGACAATATTGGATACTGATCCAAGGAGGGTCCTTTCCATTCATTGACTACTTCCACTACATATAATTAACAACCTTGCCTCATGAAATTTTTAACCGTCATGGTCAAAATAAAGTGTAGAGACACTTTCCTCCGTACACCATGGATCTCTGCTAACCTTCCTGCATCGTCAACACAAAGCACCCTTTTCGTGAAATAATCCACCATAGCTCGATGGGCTTCTAACCGGTCCATTCTGATGATTAGGTGATGCAGGAGCAACCTTCCACGTCAGCAGATGCACCAACAAGCCAACACATTGGCACGCATTGGAGAAAGGGAGAGGCACCAACCCTCCCATTTTAAAATTTGAAATATGATCCTATACGGATTTATGTTGTAAGGATGAGTAAATCCAAGCCATACCTTTATACAGGTAGTGGATAGGGTCGCCTTAATGGTTGACTGTAAGAAGGTCTGGATCTTAGTCAGGTTTGGATCTTCATTCATTGTAAGAAGTCATAGGGATAAGGTGTCTTAACTAATATAGTGATGGCACTAAGGCAGTAGAGATGATAAGCTCGAGGAGGTATCTTGTAGAGAAGAGAGAAGTTTAGAGTAAGGAGGAGGATATTCTAAGAGAAGAGTTTGAGAAGTTTAGAAGCTCAGAAATGGGAGGTAGAATAGTTCTTTGAGAGAGCTTAAGAGAGTTGAGACTCTGTTGTAGTCCAACCTACACATATTGTAATCAGATTTTCATATTAATGAAAAAGACAGTAGCTTTTCCTGCATATGATTGTTTATGTGTTTACATGTTTCATGAATGTATGATGTAGATATATGATAGGTTTCATCTGCAGAAGGAAGATACAATTCTCTATATTTTATTGAGTTTATAATATCATTCTGGCTTCTTTAGGCTCTACAAGGAGTGCACAATAGAACATTGGAGGTTATGTAGTCAGCGTAAGGAGTGTGCATCTGAACTCTATGGAGTCAGAGAAGAACGTGCCAGGAGGGCAAACCAGAGTGATAACATCTCAAGGGATAACTCACGGTTGTTGAATATCTTGGAGGGGAAACTGTGTAGAGAAAGCACAGAGAGATAGATTCATTGAGAACTCTGTAGAGCTCTTCCAGGTGGGCATCGAGCAGGTGCAAGTGTGCACAAGGAAAAATCTCTATCGAGTTCGAGGAGGAGAGTATCAGAGGATGATACTCATAGAGTTACTCTAGAAAATTCTCAGCAAGAGGTTCTTTGAGAAAGAGGTTGCTAGGAGGGCACCAGAACCCTTTGAAGGAAGTGGAGGGGCCGAGCCCCTTTGGAGCTCTGATTCAGTTTGAATCTCAAAAGAGATAGTGCAAGGAGTGCACAGGGGACAGACTTATTCCAAATCCCAAAGTTCAAGAGGATAAGCACAATTCGACACCCAAGAATTCGACCTCACAGCAGAAGGTTCAGAGGCTGAAACCTTTGAACACTTACAAAATCTTCCAAGTCTAGAGAAATCATAAGTTCAGGAGGAGGAGCGACAACAGTCGTCAAATTAGCTGTGGGAAGAGATCTGGACCGTTTGATCTATGTCCAAAAATCAAAAGGAGAGCGTTGAGGAAGAAATAGATCCCAGTCGTCGGATCTAAGTGTATAGGATCAAGAGTCATCCAATCAAAGTAAAGTGCATGGGCCTTAATCCTTTGTGTGCACAGGAGAGAGGAATCACCGAATAGTTGAAGGCCAAAATAGATCCAGGCCGTTGGTCGCAAGGAGACACCTGTCGACAGATCTGAGTCTTCACGTGAAAGGACTCCAGGAAGAATGAGTGTGCAGGAGTTTGAAACTCCCGAATCTTGAAGAGCCGAAGTGAATCTGGACCATCATATCTAGAGGGATGCATGGAGGAAATCCGTTGTCTTCAGGTGAAAGCACTCCAAGAGGAACGAGTGTGTAGGAGTTTGAAAATTTTGAACCCCGAAGAGCCGAAGTAAATATGGACTGTTAGATCCAGAAGAAAAAGTTTCAATGGATCATGAGCTCCAAGAGAAACAGAAGGTGGATTGTTGAAACTCTCAAAGTCCGAATAGCCGAAGTAGCTGGGAGTCGTCGATCTGTGAGAGGACACACATTTCTAGAACATGGACTCTGGGTAAAGTGTTCCAGGAGAAACAAAGTGTGGAGAAATTGAGACTTCCAAAGGAAGAATTCCCAAAGAGGACTAGGGTCATTGATTTGAGGAGGATGTGTGGCAAAAGATCTGCCATTTCGAAGAAAGTCACTCCAGAAGAAGAAGGAGGGTGTTGAACAAGAACTCCCGAAGGCCGGAGAGTGCTACTTCATCTGAGTCATTTGTTTTCTAGGGACATGTGTCAGCAGATCTTCCACTTCGGAAGATAGCCACTTCAGAGGAAGCAAGAGTTGAGATTTGAAACTCTCAAAGCCTGAAGGGAGAAATCAATTGTAGCCCTCGATTTGGAAGGAGGACATGCGTTGATAGATCGTGGAGATCTGGGAGTGTGCATGTAAGGAAGAAAAGGGTTGTTGACTGATAGTTGACTAGGGAAGAAAGAGGATAGATCTTAGTCATCGGTGAAGAAGGATCATGAGATCACATGATCGACGGTAGCGCTGGATTGTGGGGTAGAAAATTTCCGGGTTTTAAAAATCTTAGAACGGGCCGTAATTAAAACCATGGTATTGCCAAAGGGATGTGTGGTAGTTGGTGGTGGATTGCGGGGAGAAAAGTGGTGTGGTCTCAAACCACTTTTGGATGCTTTGCAATCACGTACTTATGTGAGGTCATAGCCCGAGGTCACATCTAGGAAGGGGCTAATGGAAAAAGAGATAGCGCCCGCAAATTGAAGAGTTCCAAGAGTGTTAGAGAAATGGCTCGTGGGTTCCACAGGACCTGCGCCTTAGTAGAAAAGGGGGCGTGTACAAGTTGATTGGGGTTGAAGTAGGAGCCCAAAGAGTTGATATGACTCAGTAGATTGAAAGATCCTAGACTGGGAGGTCGCGGAACCCCAGGAGAGGAGGGGGGATGCATCATTAGGTCATACGTCCCTAGAGAAATGACGTCCACCTTCAACCTAGTAATACACACTCCCATTTCTACTAGAAAATTATCGATGCTAGGTCCTACCACTTGTTTTTCCCCCAAATCCATATTGACTTGTTTAAAATCATCGTGCTCATAGGATACCAACCCACACTTTTCTAATGCACAAGGTGAAATGAAACTATTTGTAGCACCAGAGTCAAATTTTTTTTTAACATTGACATGATTTAGCATACCTGACAACTCCACCACCATGGATTGATGTTCTTTCTAGATATTATTAACCGCTACATAAATCTGGTGGCTACTACTCTCTCTTCCCATTTGGGTCTTTCCTTATCTATGCACAAAACCTTCTTGTGACTCTAAGCGGCCACGCTGGTAATAGCATCCTCCATACCCCCAACAAGTAACCTAATATGGAACCTATACACTGCCCTATGACGGTCTCTGAAATGATTTCCTTCCCCTGGAACCCCTACCCCTACTTGCTTCTCCCTGAGAAGGTCATGGAATTTCCTTCATTGTTGGTGATGAGTGGAATTTTGTAGTCGCTTCCATTGAAATACCTATTGTAACTAATCTAGGAGTGACTCTATTTCCATAATGGGGTCACCTAGAGCTTCTTCCCCTCGAGAAATTCCTACGGGTCTTCCCCACGAATCCAGTATGTTATGGAATGGTTGACCGCATACCTTCATTTAATCTCATATGCTCCTCCGCTTAACAATCATTTTCAACTGCTTATGCTACTGATGATGGTTTCCACATCCGTAACATGGCCCTTATATTAGGGTTTAACCCGTACACAAAACGTTCTTCCTATCATTGATCGGTATCCATGTACGAGACATATTTTACTAACTCCATGAACCTAATCTTGTACTCTTCCACGGTAGTGTTTCCTTGAACTAGAGCATGAAATGATCCTACCTGTTGTTCCTCATAGTAAGAAGGAAAATATTTCCTCCGGAACGTTTCCTCAAAAATCTCTCATGAGAAAGTGTCTGGGGTAAGGTGCAACCAGCTCTACAGGTTACCCCACTAGTTCAAGGCATTGTCTCTCAACTAAAATATCATTATCTTCTCCTTTGATGTGGAAGCATATGCTCTTAAGGAGAAATGGTGCAGACCCCCTCCTCTTCAAGGGCTGCACAACCTCTCGATCTAGGATATTCTCATGACTAAATCGAAACAGTCTTTGATTCCCTGCTGGAACCTCTAAGAAAACAATCCACAGGTCTCTATGAAAGTTCTGCCCGCGTGAACAAGCACTAAGTGCAAGCCCTTTTTCACATGACCATACCTCATGACCACACGCTTATTCGAAAAGGCACGTTGCGATTTCTCTATCGGCTATATGAGTCAACCGACTCTCCATCCTTCGAACGTTCGAGTCCCAAAATTTCGACAAGGGTCTAGCGCATGCTAGCTCCTCCCTTATCCTCCATCCATATGACCCTTCACTATGACCTGGGGCCAATCCTTCCAATCACATCGGGATTTGGCATATCGGGAACTCTTGATGCGATTCACCTTCATTCTCTCGATCCCCTGATACCTAAAATTGTGAAATATTCAGATCAGATCAATGTTCCACAAGAGTTTTCCAGCCAACCACTGTGATCAAGTCGCAATTTCACGTTTCACGAGTTTTCACAACTCCTACCTCCAACTTCTCAATTCACGAATTAGTGAGATGCTAATCTGTCACCATGTGTCCTACCTCAACGAACGGCCACGATCATTTCACGATTTTGGATTTCCTAAATTTCACTCTATTTCTTCCAAATATTTTGGCTTAGTGAAATTCCAATAACTCCTCACAACTAACCAATGCGCCACTTCTCTAAGAAGGCTTGAAGGATTTCGGCTCTTTCTGAATGAATATTAACCCTCAATCTTATCCAACCTTAAAACTTCTTTTCTGAAGGATTTCTCCCACTCAATCCTTCGTACTTGTTCCTTCTTCGAACTTCAATTTTATGCGCTTCACCTTTGAATGCTTCAATTCCTAAAAACTTAGAAACTTTTCTAAGTGTTTCCTCTCGAGACTTAAAACCACTACTCCTCCTAAGCTTCTGGAAATTGAAATTTAAATATCGCCCCTTGCACACACTTGCACTTTGCGTATTTTTCAAAAGACCTTCTGACGCCCTCCTGGCATACTCTGAGCTCAACCTCCTGAACTTTCAAACTTTAACACAAGTTTGTTTCTATACACACTCCTTGCACTCAATATGCACACTCTACATATGGAATTTCCCCGCTATCTCTTCTGAGATTTAAGTCGAAAAAGACTTCTTCACACGCACTCCTTGTGCTCTACATGCACTCCTTGCATAATATTACAGAAGAGAAACAATTGAACTCGTTCAATTATTTATTCATTCACTATGAACATCATCCATTCAAAAACACATAACAACACAGTCAAACCATAACAATATCAACACTGTGTATTTGGGTCTATTTCCTCTGTTCTATTCATTTCAGAGGAAAAACGTAATTACAGTCATTTATCCTTTTCAACTATTACAAGAAAAAACTTGTCTAAGGACCCAGAGGTTTTTCGCTCTTCTTCCTCCTATCTAAATACTATCACATTATGTTAAAGTGGTTACCTACTCAATTAATGTAACCTAATGAATAATCAAGGCTTATATCCCACACCTGTAATACATTTATAGTCGTGTAAAGGATTTACAATCATTTCAAATGGTGGCCTAGTTTTACATGGCCAAAATTAATTAACAAGAATTCCAAAAAGTCTCTGCACCGCTTCCAAGCTAGTTAATTTTCAGTTCAACTCCTTCAATCTGTTGAAGTGTCGATTCCAATTCCACATCTGCTTCATTTTGATGTGATTGCGATGCTCCTACATCATACTCCTCTGGCTAAAATATTCATGGAATCTTGCCCATGAGCTCTTCCACTATCTTACCATGTTTCAAAATATCAGGTTCAGTTACCCAACTTGAATCTTCGACTGGGTGATCTTTCCACTTTACCAATTATTCAAGATACATTTTTCTTTTGGTTTTCCTTCCAACTCTTTGTTCTAAAATTTTCTCCATCTGAGGTTTTTCTACTGTAGGCATCTGTTCTTCCCATTGAATCTCTTCCTGATCATCCAATCCTCCTGTGTCATCTCTGTTATAAGGATACAAATCTGCAACGTTGAATATTAGTGATATCCCAATATTATCTGGAAACTCAATCTCATAAGCATTTGCTGCAAATTTTCTAAGGATCTTGCATGGTCCTATCTTTTTCATATTTAATTTATTATATGTTCCTCTTGGAAACCTCTCCTTCCTCAATTGAGCTAAAACTTCATCTCCTACTTCAAATTGAACTTCCCTTATTTTCTGATCAATTCTATCCTTATACTTTTGATTACTATCATGTATCTACCTCTTAACTTGATCATGAAGTCTTTGCATTTCTATAGAAAAACCTTCTTCTCTAGCGCTCATGAATTCATCTTGTTTTAATTCTCTCAATTCTGCAGCCCCTCTCGGTTGCCTTCCATATACTATCTAGAATGGAATTTTTCTAGTGCTTCTATTAACTGAATTATTAAATGCAAATTCTTCTTGTGCCAGAATCTGATCCCACTGATGACCTTGTTCAGTGACTAAACTCCTTAACAAATTTCCCAGACTCCTATTCACCACTTCGGTCTGTCCTTCTATCTGAGGGTGATATGATGAACTAAAAGATAAATTAGTTCCCATACTCTTCCATAAATTCCTCCAAAAGTGTCCTACAAACTTAGTATCCCTGTCTGAAACTATGCTTATGGGCAATCCATGTAATCTCACAACTTCTATGAAAAACAAATTGGCTATGTGTGTAGTGTCATTTGTTTTCTCACATGGTATGAAATGTGCCATCTTAGAAAAAATTTCGACCACGACAAATATGGAATCACTTCCCTTCTGGGTTCTAGGTAATCCCAATACAAAATCCATACTAATTACATCCCAAGGTCTTTCCGAAATAGGCAATGGCTGCTACAATCCAATGTTTTGTCTCTTCCCTTTTGCATGTTGATAAATATTACATCATTCTACAAATTTCTTTACATCTGTCCTCATACCTAGCCAATAATACAAACTACTTGGTTGTGAAAATTTTTTATCATGACCAAAATGTCCGGATAAACCTCCACTATGTTTTTTCTTCAAAAAACTATCTCTCATTGAACATCTTGGTATGCACAATTGGCTTCCTTTAAACAAAAATCCATCCTGGATAAAATATTATGACCATGAGTGGTTATCCCTCAACAAATGATTTTCATGTGCTTCATAAGCCTCCTTAAAATATAAATCTTCCTGATACATTTCCTTAAGGTGCTCAAACCCTAAGGTCTTCACTTGAAATTCCTGTATAACCAAACTTCTCCTGCTCAAAGCATATACAACTTTATTAGTACTTGTAGAAATATCTTTAGTGACAAAAGTAAAATTCTGCATAAATTCTACCCACTTAGCAAGTCTCTGATTCAACTTCTCTTGCCTAGTAATAAATTGCAAATCTTGATTATCATTATACAAGACAAACTCCTTTGGAATTAAATAATGCCTCCATTTTTTCAAATCTTGAATCACTACATAAAATTTCTTATAATATGTAGAATATTTCTCCTTAGCATCATTCAAATTCTCGCTGAAATAAGAAACTGACCTATTACCTTGAATCAAAAATGCTCCAATGGCTATCCCACTTGCATCACACCTCACCTGAAATGTCTTTCCAAAATCTGGTAAAACCAAAACTAGTTGCTCTATTATCTCCGTTTTCAACACTCTAAATATTTTCTCAGCCTCCTCTTTCTAATTAAAAGACTTATGTTTCTTCTTCACAGTGTCCATCATGGGTGGACATATACCACTAAGATTTCTGATAAAATTTCTATAAAAACTTGTTAAACCATGGAAACTTCTCACCTCAAATATGCTCCTGGGTGACGACCATTCTTTGATTGCTCTCACCTTTTTCGGACCCATCTTCAATTCATTTGAAGAGTTCAAAAAAACCAAATATATGAGCTCTGTCTTCATAAAATAAATTTTCTTCAAGTTTATTTACAACTTTTCTTGCTACAATTTCCTCATCACTAATGTCAAGTGCTTTAAATGTTCTTCCTCTGTTTTGTTGAAAACTAATATATCATCCAAATATACAATGAAAAATTTACCTATGAATTCCTTCATTACTTAATTCATCAACCTCATAAATGTACTTGGAGCATTTTTCAATCCAAATGGCATGACTATCCATTCAATCAAACCTTCATTTGTCTTGAATGTTGTTTTCCATTCATCTCCCTCTCTCATTCTTATCTGATGATATCCACTCTTCAAGTCTATTTTTGAAAAATAGCTTGCTCCGCTCAAACAATCCATCAAGTCATCCATCCTGGGTAAAGGAAATCTATACTTGATGGTGATCTTGTTGATAGCTCTAGAATCTGTACACATTCTCCATCCCCCATCCTTCTTTGGACTCAATACAAATGGCATTGCACATGGGCTTAGACTTTCTCTAACTAAGCCTTTATCCAACAACTTCTGAACTTTATTCTTAACTTCTTCATTCTCTCGAGGTGGAAATCGATACTCTTCTTTATTCGGAAAATTGGATCCTGGAATCAAGTCAATATGGTGGCTAATGATCCTAATAGGTGGTAATGAATGATGTAACTCATCTACTACTATGTCAGCACAGTTCTCCAACAATTCTTGGATTTCTTTAGGTAAATCATCCACATACGTATTGGTAAGGATAACTCTCGGCTTCCTTACTACAACAAATTTCATTTCTTGATGTTTCTTGATCTCCTTCAAGAGTTCCTTCCCACTCATGAGAAGTATTCTTGTGTTGGCTTCTTCCTTTTCTTTCTTCTCTTCTATTGGAAGTAACATGTGAGTTCTACCATTCTTTTCCAGAGTATAAGTATTTTTTCTTCCATCATGAATAACATTCCTATCAAACTGCCATGGTCTCCCCAACAAAATATGACAAACATCCATGGGAATCACATCACACAGAATCTCATCTTTATATCCTCCTATTTTAAATTCAACTTTGCATTGTTGACTTACCATTACTTGATGTCCTTTCTGCAACCAAGATACTTTGTATGGACTTGGGTGTGTAGTTGTCTCCAGCTCCAACTTCTCCACCATATCTGTAGATACTAAATTATCAGTACTCCCACTATCTATAATCATCTTACAAACTTTGTCTTTTGTCTTACAAGCAGTCCTGAACAACCTTGTTTGTTGAACTAGGTCTTCTGTTTCTTTTTCTGGCTTTAGAAGAACTTTCCTCATCATAAGATTTTGTCCTCCTTATGTTGCCTCTTCTTCCACATTCTTTTGAGCTTCAGAAATGTGTGTTTCTCCTCCTCTTTCTCTCTTCCTCTTGGGACATTCCCAAGACATATGTAATGTCTTTCCACAGGCATAACATTTAACTCCACCTCCTATATTTCTTCCTCTTCCTCGAGGAAAATAATTTCTCCCACCAAACGGTCTTCTTTGGGAACTTCCTTCTCTTTCAAAATGACCATATGATTTCTCATTCTCATCCTTAGCTTTTGGTGCCTTATCATAGAAAAATCCCTTACCTTTGTTTAAGCCTCTTCTTTTGTTTCGCTGACTCTGTTTTTTGGTTAACTTCTTTTGTACCTTTAGTGCAATCTGATAAGCATCTTCCATTGTCCTCACAGTCACCATGCTGATTTCATCCTGAATTTCATACCTCAAACCATTTATATACCTGGAAACATTTTCATCATCCTTCTCTCTTTTTCCAATCCTAATATCGAGCCTATAAAATTCTTATGTATACTCTTTCACTGTCATACTTCTCTGTCTCAAGTTCTGCAACTTTCTGAACAACTCTATCTGATAATCCCTAGGTATGAATTTAGCCTTCAGTTTGGCTACCATCCTATCCCAATTATTTATCTTCTATTTGCCTTTGGTCCTCCCTTTTTCCTGCAATTCATCCCACCACAGTGTTTCATGTCCCTTTAATCTCGTGACAACATGTCTCACCTTCCTTCCTTCGTCGACATCTTCATAGTCAAAATACTTTTCCATGGACCTTATCTAGTCCAACAGCTCTTCAACATCCAAATTACCTTCATACATTGGGACGTCTATCTTTTCTCTAGATCCCAACTTCATAACAGCCTTCAAGAAGCGTTCGTCGCCCGCATCTTCCCCTATAGCTTCTTCAAATTCTATTTCTTCACTCTCTGCATCACTAAGGTCTCTAGCGGCATATTTTCTCCTTTGCATTGATTCCATCACTTCTAACCTTGCGCGAAGCTCTCTCACTTCTCTTCCTACAACATGGTTTGCTATAGGTTGTCCTGTGCGTACCCTCGATGACATTGCTTCAATTGTTTCCAACACATTGAGTTCAAACTCAAATCTTTTTCAAGCTATAATACCACTTGGTGCAAACCCCCTCCTCTCCAAGGGCTGCACGACCTCCTAATCTAGGATCTTCTCAAGACTGAATCAAAATAGTCTTTGATTCCCTGCTAGAACCTCTAAGAAAACAATCCACATGTCTCTATGAAACTTTCACCCACGTAAACAAGCACTAAGTGCAAGCCTTTTTTCACGTTACCATGCCTTGTGACCACATGCTTATTCAAAAAGGATCTTCGTGATTTCGTGTATCAACTATATGAGTCAACCGATTCTCTGTCCTTCGAACTTCTGAGTCCCGAAATTCTGACAAGGGTCTAGCACATGCTAGCTCCTCCCTTATCCTCCATCCATATGACCCTTCACTATGACCTGGGGCCAATCCTTCCAAGCACGTCGGGATTTCGCATATCGAGAACTCCCAATATGATTCACCTTCATTCTCCCAATCCTCTGATACCTTAAATTGTGAAATATTTGAATCAGATCAACAATTCACAAGAGATTTCCAGCCAATGGATGTGATCAAGTCATGATTTCATGTTTCG